>PVKU01007667.1:0-84044 GCA_004027475.1 Anoura caudifer | reverse complement strand
CATTTGCTTGGAAAATTTGTTTCCAGACCTTCACTTTGAGTCTGTGTAGGTCTTTTGTCCTGAGGTGGGTCTCTTGTAGGCAGCATATGTGTGGGTCATGCTTTCTTATCCATTCAGCTATTCTATGCCTTTTGATTGGAGCATTTAATCCATTTACATTTAATGTTATTATTGATAAGTACTGATTCATTGCCATTTTAGTACCTATGTTCCTCTCTCTCTCTCTCCCTTTTCCTTTCTTTCCTTAAAACGGTCCTTTCAGCATCTCTCGCAGAACTGGTTTGGTAGAGCTGTATTTTTTTAGACTTCTTTTGTCTGGGAAGCTCCTTATTTGGCCTTCTATCTTGATTGAAAGCCTTGCTGGGTAAAGTAGTCTTGGTTGCAGACCTTTGGTTCTCATTACTTGGAATATTTCTTGCCATTCTCTTCTGGCCTAGAGTGTTTCCATTGAGAAGTCAGCTGCTAATCTAATTGGGACTTCCTTGTATGTTACTTCCTTTTTCTTCCTTGCTGCCTTTAAGATTCTCTCTTTGTCTTGGAATTTTGCCATTTTAATTATGATGTGTCTTGAAGTAGGCTTCTTTGGGTTCCTCTTGATTGGGACTCTCTGTGTTTCCTGGATTTGTGTGACTTTTTCTCTCATCAAATTAGGGAAGTTTTCCACCATCACTTTTTCAAATAGGTTTTCTATCCCTTGCTCTTCTTCTTCTCCTTCTGGTATCCCTATTATATGGATATTATTACATTTCATATTGTCTTGAATTTCTGTTAATCCCTCTTAATTCTTTTTGAGCCTCTTTTCCTTTTCTTGCTCTTTCTGGGTGTTTTTTTCTACTTGGTCCTTCAACTCGCTGATCCGATCTTCTGCTTCGTCAATTCTGCTTTTCATTCCTTCCACTGTGTTCTTCAGTTCAGAAATTGTACTCTTCATTTCCTCTTAGCCCTTGTTGATAGTTTCTATTTCCTTTTTCATGTTGATATAGTTTGCAGTGAGTTCATTGTAGCTTCCCTGTAGTTTCTGGTAGCTTATTGAGAGCTTGTGGAGCTTCCTGACAACCATTGTTTTGAACTCAAAATCTGACAGTTGAGCTGCCTCTGTTTCATTTAGCATTCCTTCTGGGGCTCCTTTCCTTTCATTTGGGGATTATTTCTTTGTCTTCCCATTGTTTTTGAGGTTCTTCTTATTAGCCTTAACTTCTTAAATTGGTCTGTTCTGGCTCCCTGGGTTTATGGTGTGAACTTCTGTGGTAGAATACCTGTGAGATTCAGTGGAGCTGTCTGCTTCAGGTATCCTGGTGTTCACAGCTTCCACTGTCTTGTCTGTAGAAATGCCCCGTCCTTGGGATCATCTCTGTTTTTTTCACAGTTCCAGGGCTGGTTTTTTGTTTTTGTTTTGTTTTGTTTTGTTTTTGTCTTACTTGTGGGTATTTAAAAAGAGAAAAGAGGAAAAAATGGAAAGAGAAGAAAGAAGAAAAGAAAGAAAAAGAGAAAAGAGGAAAGAAGAGAAGAAAGAAAAAGAAAAAAGAGGAAGAAAGAAGAGATAAAATTGGAAAGAAAGGAAGAAGGAATAAGGCAAGAAAGAAGATATGCAAAGCAAAGGGCATTGAGGGGTTAAAAAAAGATAAAATAATAAAAAAATAGAAAAAAAATAAAATTTAAAAAGAGAAAAAAGAAAAAAGCAACAAGAAGAAAGAAAAAAATAAAATTTAAAAAAAACCAACAACTCTTGCTATTTTCAGTCTTGCTGAGCTGGTGTTTCTGGTCTTGCTGGCTGCAATGGCCTAGGGGTGACAGTATCGGTTTTGTCCCTGTTCAGCACTCAGTTATCTTTGCCCTACTGTCCTCAGAGCTAGCCCTGTGCCTCTCCACCCAGGGCCTCAGGAGTGCGTTCTGAGGAAGCATGTGCCTATCCCAGTTGCACGCAGGTGCCTATGATCTCGCATCCACTTGCGGTCACATATGGGCGCCAATCCTCATGCAATCGTCCCGATGGATGGCGGGCTCAGGCAAGTGGCTGCCCCTCTGGCAGGCGCGTGCCCCAACGGAGCCGGAGGCTTCACGAGCTCAGGCAAGCAGCGGAACAGCCGTCCCTCAGGCGTGCACCTGCCCCAATGGCGCCGGAGGCTCGCGGGCTCAGGAGAGCCGTGGAACAGCCGTCTGGCGGGCGCGCGCCTGTTCCAATGGCGCCGGGCACTGGAGGTCCTGCTAGCCCAGGCGCAGGGCTGTCCCAATGTCGCCAGGAGCCAAAGGACCCGTGGGCACCAGCCTCCTGCATGCCCACGCCTACAGCTGCCTCTCAGGTGCCGGGAATCAAAGGCCCCGGGAGCTCAGGTGTGTGGCTGTCCCAGTGGCACTGGCCACCAACAACCAGGTGAGCTCCGGTATGCAGTCCTCCCTGGGCTATGCGTGGGTGTTCACACCCCCAGCTTGTCTGCCACTGAGACCCCAACTCTCTCTGTGAGATTTCAAGCAACTGGGTTTATCCCAGTGCCGCTAAAACTTTGTTTGGCTGGGGAGGGAGCAGTTGACCCAGCTCCCTCCCTAATCTTGTGGCGAGCCTGGCGAGAGCCAGCCCGGGCCTCAGTCCCGGCCCTGGTGTCTGCGTTGTCCCTTGGGCTCTTATTGTTCTGAAGTACTCTCCTTACCGTCTGGTTTTTCAGTGTCCACTATAATTTTTGATCTCCTGACTTCAAATATGCTGTGTTTCTGATGGCTGTTTGCTCCATTCCAATGTAAATGGGCCACAATATTCTCCTGTGTGTAGGGGGGAGCGAAATATGCTCCTTCCTACTGCACCGCCATCTTCCCCCCCCCCACCAATTATGTTTCTTAATCTCTGTACCTTTTCCCCGTCTCTCCCCTCTTCCCCATCCCCACTGATAACCCTCTGTGTGATCTCCATTTTTGTGATTCTGTTCCTGTTCTAGCTGTTTTCTTGGTTGGTTTGTTTGTTTTTTAGGTTCAGCTGTTGATAGTTGTGACTTTATTGTCATTTTACTATTTGTACTTTTCATCTTCTTTTTCTTAAATAAGTCCCTCTAACATTTAAAATAATAAGGGCTTGCCTTTGCTGGTGTGGCTCAGTGGATTGAGTGCCGGCCTGCAAACCAAAGGGTTGCATTGCAGGCCAGGTCCCCAGTAAGGGGCATGTGAGAGGCAACCACACATTGATGTTTCTCTCTTTCTCCCTTTCTTCCTCTCTCTCTGAAAAGAAATAAATAAAATCTTTAAAAAATAAAAATAAAATAATAAGGACTTGGTCAAGGAATTTAAGTATATTTGTGGCCACAAGATAATGTCAATTGCTTTCCCAAGTGAATATACTAATTTGTACTCCCACAAGTTGTGTAAAAGTTGTAGTTACTCTACATTCTTACCCAGCCTTAGTATAACATTTGCAAACAGGAGGGTGTGACATGCTGTCTTCTGTTTTTGTCCATAATAAATTTAAACATTATATTTTCATGCTTTATTTTCTGTAAAGTGCCTCTTTCTATCATTTGCCTAGCTTAAATCATATTGTTTGTCTTTTTATTGGTTTGTAAGATATTTGGGAGAATATTCCATTGTCAGTTATATATGTGATAAACATCTTTACCCAAACTCTGGCTTGTCTTCATATGGTTTAGGGTACCTGTGGTTGATAGAAGTACTGGTGCCAATTCTTCATTCCCTGTAATAGAGTGATTTATTCATGTAGCTATCTATAGTGACCCACCTCCACAATAGTGAGAGTATGACACCCTGCCACCTTAGTGTTGGGCTTGGTCAAAAATCTGCTTTGGCCAATGGAATATGAGGGGTTATAATACAAGCAGAGGCATTGAATGTTGCTTGTGAGGTTCAGATTACATCTAGTGCTCCTGTCATTCTCAATAAGAAGAGCATGTCCTGGTTAGCCACGGGGGAAAGGAGGATACCTGGAGCAGCCTTAACTAAATCCGGCGTCTGGAACCAAACCCCACTCACCTAGAGCTGACCTGCAGACCCAGGAACAAGAAAAATAATGCTTGTGGTTACAAGACATTTGATTTTCACATGATTTGTTACGCCTCAATTTTACAATAGCAGCCTAAGTCAAAACTAATGGGTAGAAGTCCTTAATTTAATGAGGTAGAATTCATCATTCTTTTCCTTCAGGATTTGTCCATTTTATCTCTTCTGTAATTTAGTTTCTTACAGACATGTTCATAAACATGTTCTTTGTACATTGGTCACAAACATCTTTCATGCCCCAGGGTTATCAACACACTATACTATATGCATTACAGTCTGCTAACAGCAGGGAATAGACTTTGTGCACGTATGAAGTAGGGAACAGATTTACTAACTTTTTCATATGAATGCCACAATCGCCTCAGCACAATATGTTTATTCATTCTTCACTGAGATACGATAAAGTGATATTCACTCAGTGAGAAGCCAATGATGTGCAATGTGGAGATATTCCTGCAAAGATGATTTGCTTTAATTTCTGATGATTTTCTTTAATTTTCAACAGCCACACTGAATCTGCTATAACTGGGCCATCTTAATTTATTTTCGTGGTAGTTTTGCATCATACAAGTACTGTAATTCAGACAAGCAATTAGCACATAATGACTGGCTTTTACTTACACATTTTCAAGGACTATTTCAACCATCTCAACCCCAACCCACTCGCTCCCTCTCACACCCAGAGGCAAGGTTACTCCAGAGAAGTTTCCTTGCCTAGTCCTCTTGCAAAGCAGTTTCTTTCCAGTTCATCATTTTACAGAAGATGTAGCACATTAGCATACCCAGATTGTAAGTAGGTCTTCAATACAAAAACTATTCAAATGTCCTGTTTTTTATCTCCGGTGTGGTTTTTGAAATTCCAACTCCATGCTGCTGCTGATTGATAGAGGCCCCAGGAATGCAGCTGGCTTTAGTGCTTCCTGTTCTCTCTACACTCACAGGGCTGCTTCCTCTTTTGGCCCTTAAGAAGGAATTTTCCTGATTTGCTTTCACATTTACGGTTCAGATATGTACTAAAAATAGTTTTAAAATGTTTTGCGCACCAATTTTAGATATTTAGTAGTGAACTGTTTTTCAGATATATAGCTACATATTTAACTTTAAAGAAAAGCTCCTTGACTCTTAATTTGGACAATGTGTATTTTTCCTCCTTCACATTAGACATTATTCTGTAGAGCAGGTATTTAGATGGAATCACTCTCTGTACCAGTAATTTGGGGATTTTTTTAAATTTGTTTTTCATTAACTTCCCATGTGTTTAAAGGCCTGTTTCTTGTCTGCAACACACATACACATACCCACAAACACACAAAATCAGTTTGTTTTCTCTTTGGGTGAAGGCATCGCTCTCGAAGGAATTATATGAAATCTGCTTTTGACCTGCACCTGTATCTTACAGGAGTGCAGCTATCACATCCTTAGATCTCTAGTGCAAATTAGATGCTTATTGAAATGCATTATATACTATGTACTCAACTAAACACATTTAATGCATTGAATATAGTAAAAACAATGAGTATGGAATACTCCCATGTCTCCAATAATTTAAATAAAATAAGTAGGTAGCTTAAAACATACATATGTATATTTCATCTGTTTTTTGGTCTAGATTAGTTTGGTGTTTGTAGAATTTAATGTGTATGGGAGGACTCCTGTGGATATTTGTTATAGAAGCAATAGCAGAAAATAGCAACATCTAGGAGAGAAAGGATGTATTAACCCTGATTACTGTAGAAGTAATTAGTACAATTTTCATGGAAATAAAATCATGAAAGAGCAGAAACATTTTTCCTGCCTCAAAATTCATTGAAAGTTGTTTAATATTTATGACCTAGGACTATCAAAGGATTTTAAAAATAAACTAAATTATTTTCAAAGCAGGCAAGTGTTTAAAAATCTTCACTTTGTCCATTGATTAGAAATCCACTCCATTGACTCTCCAGTGTTTGTGCAGTAGGCATTCACCAAGGTTAACTCCTCTTCTGTTTCCTGGCTTTGGGAGACTTTACTCACTCACCTTCTTACGTTTATGCAAGGCATGGTGACTTGCTCTGGCCAGTGAAATGTGACCAGCAGTGATATGTGTCATGGGCAGTCAGAAGCATTTAATGGATAACGTTCTGGTCCTCGAGACTCCCCCCTGTCCCAGTGCTCATGGGACAATGTGCTCATGGCACAGAATAGTTTGCAGCTACCTTGAGTCACATGCCACCCAGGACTATGAGCACATACAGCACAGCTGCGGGGAGTCACCCTGAGCTGCCAGTTTGCCTGTGAAAAATTAGACTTTTATTGCATAGCAGTACTAAATTTTGGAGTTGTTTTTAATTACAGTATGATGTGACCTAAGCTAACTTGCACAGGTGGTAAAATATAAAATACTTTTTAACAAATATGAAGAGAACACTTTACAAATGCAGGCAAAAGGAAAAAAAAAACTTGAGATGAAATATTTTCTATTAAGAAACATTGTCCATGTTTTAAAATACACCAAAATTTCAGATAAAATTAATCTTTTAGAGTTCTTGTAAAAGCATGTCAAAATCTATATCCTGTTTTCTCAGCTTTTTGAGCCTGAACTTTTTGTGGTTTGTGATATTTTACCCTAAGATAAAGTCTCTGAGTATGTATTAAATATTTTTGTATGCTGATATTTACATTTTATTATTCTGATCTGTTACTCTAAATCTCCCTCTTCCCCACCTGGGGTTAGCATGGGGAGAAACCTTAGGTAAAATTTTAGAGAGGGCCTGGTAGGGAACTGCATGATTTCGTAGTCACAGGTAGACCTTTATTTTCGTCTCCTTTTGTTTTAGATTTACTTGTTCGGCTGCCTGGCATTTCAAATCCCCATCCATGTCAGGACCATCTCTACGGTCTGTGTCTTGCTAGGAGAGGCTTATCTGCAGATGCAGTACGGGGCTGGCCATCTGGCGGCCAGCAGTGGGATGCTGGGGTCCTCTCCGGAACACTTCTGCGGTAGGAAGGCAGCTGCCGTTCCGGTCTTGCCGCCTGGCCTGCATTTGCCTAGTATTTTTCAAGACATGGTTTGTTTTGGAGGACTGTCTGATCAATAAATTTCTCTTCTTGGTCAGTTTTTATCACTTTTTACTAAAAATATTGATAAAATGCATTTAGAATTTTTTTTCGGTTTCTATGTTAACAAAATATTGAGATTTTTAAAACTTGGTACAGAACAAATGAAGCTTTAGCATTTACATTATATATCTGACTTCATGTATGTCACTGCAGTTCCATTATTTAGACATTAATCTTGTTATGACACCCCACTGGGGCCCAGGGATGTCATACTATAATATGTGATGCACAGTTGACCCTTGAGGAACATAGTTTTGAACTGTGTGGGCCTGCTTGCCCCCAGATTGTTTTCAATAAACACTGTTTCCCTTCATATCAGGGGATTTCACATCTTTGGATTAAACCAACTGCAGATACAAAATAGTATTTTTGCATTCCCAATACTGGATTTACAGCCATGGATGGAAAATGCTGCTTTCCATTTGAGTGTAGTTGAGTTTATAGATTTGGAAGGGCCAACTGTAGAGTCCGAAGTTATACTCAGATTTTTGACTCAGTAGGGAAGGGCTGCCAGTGCTCCTAACCCTCGTGTTGTCCAAGGCTGAACTGTGTGTGTGTGTGTGTGTGTGTGTGTATAATATATATCATATATATATAACATATAATTCTAATAAAGTAATAATGTATAATAATGTGGGTAAAGGAAGCATATGTGGTAACCTGGAGAAAAATTTTGTGTGTGTGGGTTCGTGGGGAGGCCAATTATGTGTAATACCTTCAATGTTAGCATAATATGGTGAGTTCTCTCTTAAATGGATCTGTGTTTGTAGTGAGAAAATGCTCTTTGACTTGATACAATCTTTAAGAACACAGCTACCATTAGGAGGGTCCCTAGGACATCCCTGGGAGCTGAAGCTTTGTATCAGTTATCAATCTATAAAAGTTAATGATATAGATGAGCGAAGAAACTAGTCCCTAGAGAGGTAATGTTCAAACGTAAAACTACTGGTGCTTCATATTAATTTGAGTTTTGGTTTTATGCTCTGAAGAGAGGAAGGGAGAAGTGGGAAATTTGTAGAATATAGTGAAATCTGGTGCTTCAATTTAATTCATCAAGTAATTATTGATTGCCTGCCAAGTGTAAGGTGCTGTTCTAAGTGCTATAGATAATTAAAAGAGTAGTGACCCCTGCCCTCAAGGAGTATATTATTCAATTTAATAAGTGCTTGAGCCCTATGTATTCTGGGCATTAGTAGAAATACAAAGATAAATAATAAAAGGTGTCATCTCTCAAAGACCATACAGACTAGATGATGAAACATACATAAACAAAGATCTATACTATCAAGTGATGGTATTATCATAGACCTATCACATCTGGGGAGGCATCTTTAGTTGCTGGACACCAGTACTACAAAATGACAACAGGACCAATAAAGTAATCTCTCATTTTTCAGCTACCAAAGGAAACTTTGGCTATAGATGCTGCTGCTTCTTTTTTTCAATCCTTCCCCAAGGATATGCTTTTATTGATTTTCAGAGAGAGAGATCAATGGCCTCCTATATGCACCTTGACCAGGAATCAAACCTGCAATCTAGGTATGTGCCCTGGCTGGGGATTGAATCAGCAACCTTTTGGTGCATGGTATGATGCTCCAACCAACTGAATCACCCGACCAGGGCAATGGTGCCTCTTTTTTCAGGCACACACTTTCTAGCTCATTTGTTCATTAAGAAAACTACGTGTCAGCTAAATGTTTTTATCAAGAGTGAAATGGTGAACAAGCTATGCATGCGGGAACCTATGCGTTCCTTTGGGCTCTTCGATGGGCTATGTCCTGCTCCATCTCAGAGCTTGTTCAGATGCTGCTCCTTCTGTTTGCGCTGTCTCTGCCCACCGTTGTAGTCTTGCCTCTAAATCTGTACTGCTTCTTGTACACTGATGCTCTTGTGTCTAATAAACTTTTTCTCAGCCAAGGTAAACTATCTCTAATTGTTCATTCAGCACTGAATTTTCATCCTTAGCATTTTACATATTCTTCAATTGTATATATGTGCATTAATTTTTGTTTCTCTCCATGTTTCCCTTTTGTTCATCAAGATATCCTCCCTATCTAAGGAGGAAACAATCTTTTCCATGTCATAGGTGCTCAGATCATATTTGCTCAGAGAATGAATGCAGCAGATAATAAAAATGCAGTGCTACATACTACAATTTGAGTAACTACCGAGAGCTAGGGGCTCCCAAGGTGGGCGATCTAACTCAGCCTTTGAAAGTCAATGACGTGTAAACTGAGATATATGTGATACATCAGTCAGGAGAAGCTATTAGGGGTAAGAAGAGACAAAGAAGGGGAGACAAAAATGTGTAAAGGAAACAATATGTAGAAAAGCAAGGAAGTGAAATATCTGGAACTCCATGGAAATTCATAGAACATACCACGTTTGGTCACCTGGGACATGCTCTATGCACATGCTCATTGGGATGGGCTGAGCCCACATTCAGTCTTAGTGGCAAAGTTGCTGTGGCTTCTCCCTGCAATGGTTGGTTCTTCTTTTCTCTGATCATGTCACCCTATCAAGAAGAGAAGGGGCAGAGCTACAAAATTGTTAGCACTGGTGTACACCTGATGAGCCCTCTTACTAGTGAGAGAACAGGGGATTCCTGCTGCATCTCTCCTGGGTTACAGATTGTATCCCTCAGCTCTTTATTCACTTTGTGGCAGGCATGAACCCCCAGGTTATTCATGCTACTCACACGAATCATGGCTGCTCTTGGTCTCTATCTTTCTTTTGGAAGCTCTTGCATTTATTTCCAGTTTAATTTTTTCATGTATCTATATATTTTGCTCCAGTTATGTATCAGTATCTATTATTCATATTTTTATAATAATGGCTTTTCATTTTGGACTTTTTTGTAAATTGAAGTATTGCATATATACAGTACTACTATTGTGATTTTTTTTTTTTTTTGGTCAGGCATCTTAATCTTCCCTGTCAATTTAGTGATCACAATAAATGCCTCTGCTACAAACCAGTAAGTCTACAGTCAATTCAGTGTTCAGACAGTAGCTTCCTAGGGAACAGGAGGGAGCTGGGTTTTCAGTGTCAGCAGCCTTTACCTGGTGTTCTCGTTTATTAATGTCCTCCATATGCATGTTGAATTTTTAATTTTATTTTATATGTTTGTAGGCGGTGTTGGATAGCAGAATGAGTAGGGAGAAAGTCTGTTTTAAAGTCTTATTCAATAACAATTCAATTGCTGCAGACTGTCTTCTAGGAGACTTAGTGGCCTTATCTATAGAAGAGGGCTAACAGTTCTTACCCTGTGGGTGTCATAAGGATTAAACAAGATGCTAACTCAAAACAGGGCTTCTAATACATGGTAGGTGGGCAACTAACTTGTTGCCTTCTCTGCCTTGGTTATTAATATTATACTGATTAATTCATATATGCAATATGCCAATATGAGCATTCATTTTTGTAAAAAAAATTGATAAATTCACCATGAAATAGATTTCCTGACTTTCACATTATGATTTTGAAGTTCTTAAGGCTCATATGTAGGAGGCTCATTGTTTAAAAATAGATTGAGTCTCAATTTTCTTGGAAAAAGGTTCTGCTACTTTGGGTATTATTTCTTTACCCTCCCACTTTTTTTTGCACTCTTTCAGTGATTCATTTTCATGGCTTTAAAGGCCAAATATTCAAAAACAAAAATCTATATTTCAGTAGCACTTTACTTTTACATTTATTACGCTTAATCCTGGTTTGCAAATATGTATGACAGTGAAAAGGTGCCTTCTCCTTGAGGAAGGACATCTCATTTTTAAGTGTTATTCTTTTGACATTAATAGAAAAGGAAAAAGAGGTTTGGGGTCAAAAGATGCTTGTTTGAGCTCTTTCCGAATTTCATTTTCTCTGTTTATATAATTAGGACTCACACTATTATTCCAAGCAAAATAATGTACATCAGAACTTTATAACTTAGAAATTACTACATCAATGTTAGTTTTTCCTGCTATGAAAATAAGAAATTGCCTATGTTGCTAGGATAAAGTGAAGGTAGAAAAAGATGTAATTAGTCTTTTGTCTGGGTAGGATGCTCTTCTAATCAGAATGATTATTCTTCTAATTGAAAAAGTAAGCTCAGTAAGCAATTTGTTACTCATTTTGAATTTTCTCTATTTCCAGTTTTTACTTAGTTTTATCAGAATATGGATATTGTGTTTATTGGGGGACACAGTCTGCTGCAAGAGCAGTAAGACTGATAACGTTTATGACCAGTGCCTTCAATCGGTTTCATTTTAGCTTGTCTGCCCTATAATAGTAGTACTTTTAGGAGGACTTTGGCCCCTCGGTGTTTTCCAATCTGACATTTTAACTAAAACAACGTCTTTTCTTTCCTTCTCATGCCAACCAAAATTAACCTTTCTAGTTGGGAATTAAGAACAACTCTAGTCAACTAATCTGCTGAATGTCAAGACGGTAAGACAGTCTCAGTCTAGGGACATAGGAGGAACAGCGTGAAGTACAGAAAGTTAAGTCCTGTAGATGTGATTAGTGTTGGTAAAGATGATTATGATTCATGGAAAATGTGTACAGACCTACCATTTCTAAAAGTAGAATGGCATTTGAATATAATCTAACATTATTAATATTTAATGTTAAAGTTTCTAATTGTGAAGATGTAGAGAAAAGATACAAGGTCTGTCCAAAAGGTATCCAGCATTTTAATGTGAAAAATAGAGACATTTATTGAAGAACATACAAGATACAAGAAACATTGTACATAGGACAATGATACCTCAGTCCTCTTCAAAGTAGGTGCCTTGGGACCTCACACAGTTCTCCCAGTTGCCATCAGCTGCCCTGTTGTATTTTCCTGAATCTCATCTATGGTCTGAAATCTCTTCCTTTTTAAAGGTGCCTTTAATTTTAGGGAAAACCAGAAGTCATAAGGCACCAAATCTGGGCCATTAGTGGGGCTGAGTCACCTGCATAATTTGATGTTTTGGAAAAACCTCTGCACAAAATGTGATGCATGAACAGGTGTGTTGTCATGATGAAGCTGCCAATCACCAGTTGCCCATAGCTGTGGCCTGCTGAATCATGTGAATAGTTTCTGTGAAGAAATGTTCAGGCTTAACACAAAATTTGAAACAGATTAGTTGCTCTACTCACTCAGTCATTTTGAATGTGATGGCCACACAGCACACATGCTCACTCAATGGCATCTACTGCCCCCACTGACTAGTATAGCAAAGTCTTCATTATTCACACATGTGCATTTCAGCCCATTCTCCTTGGCTGCCAGGTTACAATGAAGTTGCTCAAACCATTATTGTTATATTAGCAATGGCTGGACATTTTCTGGACAGACCTCATACTTTCTCAGTAGAAAGTATAAGAGAGTATTGCTGAGTCCACAACATTGCTGAGAAGATGCTTTGCCAAGTTCAGGGTAGAAGCTGAACCTTCACAGTTTTAGTGTGAACTGGAACCTTTGCTTGAGCCCAGGGGAACGATTATTTGCTATACGGGAAAAATGATGAACAAAACTGCAAAGAGTAGAGAATTAGTGAGACAGTAAAAAGACAACCTCTACATGATTTCCTTGATCCTTCCCACGTTACTGAATCAAATTACTAAATTTAAAATCAAATGCCAAAATACTTGAGGTGATTTTTTAAGAATAAAATTACATAGCGAGCTGGGATTTACACTGGTCTAACATGGGCTGATCTCAGGCATCTTGTTCTGAGAAAAATGTGAGCCAGGGGTAGCCAAATGAAGGTAATCAGCTGAGAATTCACGGAAATCAGAATGCAAGCTCTATACTTTCCCATGGAAAGAAAATTAATGATTAGAGCCCATGCTAAGTCTGACTAGGCTATAGCAAACCAGGGGAAACCTATATAGCATCTAAGCTATAGAAGTAGAAGTTGTTTCTGCTATGGGATGCAAGGGCCTATTTCTTCTCTTTAAAGATAAGAAAATTAAGACCTAGTTATCTAAGGAACATGCTTAAAATCACAAGGCTGCACCTTTGGTCTAGTTATACATGGAAGAGACCAGAATCCATTCATACACCATTTATAATAAGTGAGGAGAGTCCTGCCAATGACGTGAGTTGATCCTTTGTTAGCTGGCTTACCAGTTCTGGGACTCTTTCGGAGTACAGTTTACACAGGGTGTCTCAACTCTCATTCCAACTTGGAACTAATGTTTTTGACAACCCACTGTGATCTCAAGGTTCTGTAATTCATATCTGTTATCCTTGATGCATCTTTATGAGTCCATCACTTCAACTCAATCCCAGTCTTTTTGTGTTCTACAGTTTTTCCTTCCTAGTTCGATCCCAATTTACTTCCCTCTCTCCTCTGAGCCTTTCCACTATCCCTTACCTGAGTTCCCCTTTCATAGTAGACCATGTGTTATCCTAAAACACTTCACTAAATACTTCATCTATCTATTGGCTTACTTGATGGCTTGCGTCTCTTACAATTCTCAATCTACTGTCACTTAGCTTCTACCCCTCATCTTTCTACTGGAACCATTTTTGCAGGAATGGACACATTTGCATTATAAGCCTGCAGTGATTCTACGATTTAGGTACCATTATCATCCTTATCTGTATCATGGGATTGACGATAACTGACTTCATAAGGTTAGTGAGAGCTTCAAATGTTATGCAGTTTGTGTTTAACTCATAATTGCTATTGTTACTATGGTTTTGTTGCTTTATTGACTTTCCCCTTCTTCTGGAAATGCTCTTATTCTTGGTTTCTGGGACAAGCTTCTCTCTAGACTTTTATTCTTCTTCCCTGAATACCTTTTCTGTCTCCCTTATAGGTCTTCTCCCTTTATCCATTCTTGAAAAATTAGTGTCCTTTGGGGCTCTTCCTGAGTGACAGGCTATCACTAATATCTTCTCCTCTCACCATTTCAGCTATACCTACTTATTGGTTCTTCTCAGATCTTTACCTCCAGGCCATAACTTTCCTGAGCTTCAGAAATATAAGTGTAATCACTGCATCTTCTAATATCCTCATCTCAGTAAATGGCAACACCTACCAGTTGTCCAAGCCAAACACTGACATCAGTAATGATTCTCCTCCTCATTCAATTAAAAACTGGTCAATTCCATCTTCTAATTATTTCTGGGACCTGCCTGCTTTCTTTCACTCTGTGTCATGGCCTTCAGGATTGCATTCGTTTCCTAACTGGGCTCCCTTTCTCTGGGAAATAGCCTTTCGATCCATTTTCTGCATCACAGCAAGCTGAACCCAATTCGACCTCAGACCCAACTTTCACCCCTTTCTTCTTGAACACTATAGTCCAAGCTCTTTAAACTGCTCTAGTTTCCTCAAGATATCCTGTTCTTAGTTTATCTCAGGGCTTCCCACATCCTCTTCCCTCTGCCTCAAAAGCTGCTTCCTTTCCCTGTATCCTTCATATAGTAGATTAGTTCCCACCTTCAGGTTTCACTCAGATGTTATTTCCACCGGAAAGCCTTTCATGCTCTACTCAACCTCTGAATGAGATATTCTAGCTCTATGCATCTAGAATACCAGTGGCAGCTCTCACCACACTGCTTCATGATTTTCAAGGTACTTGTTTGTCTCTCCCAGTAGCTTCTAAGCCATCTTTAATTCAGAGATTGATTTAGTTTATTGTTGCATCTCTAGAAACCAGTGCAGCATCCAGCATATGGTAAATATTTGAGGAAAATTTGCCAAAAGGATAAGAATGGACAGTAAAAACCCACCTGAAATTTAAGTGTATTTTCTTTCTTTTCTTTTTTTTTTTTTTTTTTTACAGATTTTATTTCTTTTTAGAGAGAGGGCAAGGGAGGGAGAAAGAGAAGGAGAGAAACATCAATGTGTGGTAGCCTCTCATGCTCCCTCAACCTGACATGCAACTCAGGCATGTGCCCTGACTGGGAATCAAAGCAGCGACCCTTTGGTTCCAGGCCATGCTCAGTCCACTGAGACCCACCAGCCAGGGCATATTTTCTAATAATGCGCCCTCCCCAATGGGAGCACATCCTAACTATAGTTATGTATCTTGACAAGTCACTCTGTTTCTCAGTTGCCTAATCTGTAAAATAAAGGAGATGGATGAAAAAACTATATATCTACAAACCTATTCAGCTTTAATATTGTATTATTTTGTATACATTTTTATTGTATAGATTCAGTGATTAGAAACTCCAAATATTACCATCAAATAAACCCATTAAGCCAAAAGCCAGAAGGAGTATTGCCTTTTTGCTGAGTCAACACGTGCTGTCCTCCTAGAGCCTGAACATGGGACCAGAGGACAGCTGTCTAATTCCGGATACTCTAGGACACTTGCAATTCAAAGACCAAAGTCCATTCTGGATGGGACTGTTGACCATTCTAGAATAGCCATGACAATATGTTCTTTTGAATCCTGGTTTTATATTATTGGTAGTTTAATGCTGATCCAATATTACAACCTTTGTGTCTTCCCTTGAAAATTATGGGAAATGAAGAAGAGAGTAGTAGCTTGGGAGTCAGGCAGCCTGGACACAAATCTCTGCTCATGACATTACTCACGGTGACTTTGGGCAAATCTCAATTTTTCATCCACAGGTTGGAATAACAATAGCATTTTATGAAGATTAATGCATAAATGTATGCAAAGTTATTAAAATAGAGTCTGATGTAGATTACAAAGTCAGTAAATGTTATCTATTATTCTATTATTACCTTATCATTATTTTAATTACTTTCTTGTTTATTTAACTTTCAGTTAAGGACATTTTTAAGATGAGAGGGTCCTATGCCCTATGTAATCTCTTTTTGTGTTCCTTCCTAGAACAACCCCTTTATTAGACCACCAGATGTCACTGTTTCTGACAGTTTCCCACTTCTTGACTCTCTTTAGACATTGCTCTATTTCAAAGGAAGGACATGTGTGTAATATTTTGGGGGGGTAAGACTTTTTAATTCTATGGGCCTTTTAATAAGGCTCTCTAAAGCTATATCTAACCATCTACAAATTACATTTTGCATATAGTACTCCAAAGTTTATATGACATATGCTGCTTCTGCATTCATGTTGATGGTAATGAGGACCTGAGATTGACTTCTAAATGGGTGATTTCAGATTTATTCATTAATTAAACAAATCAACACAAATGTTTTCATCATTAGCTATGTTTAAGATACTTTAAAACAACTAAATTAAATCAGATATAAATGTTACCACTAAATAGGGGCTAATCACACATAAGAGAATTATGAATAGCTAACCCAAGGTAAGAGTGATAAATGTTACACATGAAACTGTTATAATAGTGTATGTCAACTATAACTAAAAATACATTTAAAAAGAAATAAAAGACAAACAATTTTTTAAAGTGTTGTTATTTAAACAAGGAAAAGTATTATGCTATGAAAACACAACAAAGAAAAAGATTTTTCTTGAAAGTAGACAAGGAACAATAATATGGAGAAGTATTGTAATGAGATCTTAAAAAACAACTAGGATTTGACCTTTGGAAACAGATTGGGGATGATTAATATGTGCCAATTGTAAATACTATACAAGAAAATAAATGCAAATACTATGAGGTTCATTTCATCTTATATGTAGGCCAAATAATACATAGCAATAAGATAAATAGATTGTGAAATCAGATTGAGAAGAGCCTTGAACACCAGGGAATAAGCTTTAGAAGTGTAGCAACATAAAACAGAGCTCTGAAGGTATGCATAGCTGAATTTGAATCCTGTTTAATCTTAAGCCAAAGAACCCCATCTTCTGCTACAGAGAGAGAGGGAGAGAAGAAGAAGAAGAAGAAGAAGAAGAAGAAGAAGAAGAAGAAGAAGAAGAAGAAGAAGAAGAAGAAGAAGAAGAAGAAGAAGAAGGAGAAGAAGAGGAGGAGAGGAGAGGTGATGAGGGGAGAGGGGAGGAGAGGGAGAAAGAGAGACTTATTTGGTAAAGCTGGGCAAATAACCTTGTTAAGAAGAGTGATGATAAAGCATTGTAGGCACTTGAAATATATATTACTATAATTTGATCTGTGGGTGATGGCTCCTATGTTATCAGAATGATGCTTCTATATTTAATGAAAAGTGAGAGACAATTCACCTGAAGTTGCATAAGAACAGATATTTGCCCTCCCCTGAGAGCATGTGGAGGCTTTGGGAATCTCTGTGTCTACCGTTGAACAAGATGTTAGTATAAATGGAAACCCTCTCCATGGAGCAAGTAAGTGGCCCTGTGACTCTTGACTTACTCTCAGAGTGCTTAAAGATTTGTTGAAATCCTTAACTTTTGATGGTCAGCCTTAGGCCACATCTGCCCCAGCCATTGTTTCCAGCTAGGGTGCTAGAGCCCTGTTGAGCCCTGACAGGGAATACTTCTGTTGCAGTAATTAGGCCCCTCACCACTTCACATGCTTGGAAAATATGCCCTAGGTGGAGATTTTCAGAAACCTTCTCACTTTGCTTTCAAGAATGAAAATGAGCTCATTATTATTTGCTTCCTCTTTAGAGAGACCCTATGCATTGCAGTTTCGTTGTTTTGTCTTTCCTATTAAACATAATTATTACAGATGATGTGAACCAAAGAATCCTAATACTTAAGGCTGAAAGAAAATATATCTTCACTTTTGGACCAGTATGCCTTGCTCTAATACTACCTTTAATGTTTTATAATGATTCACTTTTCCATTTTCCCTAAGGACAGAGTTTTGCCTGACTTCTTTTCAGAGACTATTCTGGAATATTGTAACTGAGCTACTAACTCGATTTTTCTCTTTGGGATATTTCTCTTGACACACTAATTTTTTTTTCCTGAATTTCATACCTACCTCTATTCCCTTGAACCAGGCTAAATAATTCATTTCTTTCCCATTTCAGCTTTTTGTAACATATAACCTGTTATTCTACTCCCAGCTTGCTCTGCTTTAACTAAACTGTCCGCATTTAGGGGCTTGAATCTCCCCTGTATTTCCCTCATCATTTTACTCTTGATTTCATTACTTGTGCCACTCAAATATCTACAGTTAAAAAAAGAAGAGGAAGAAAAAGAAGGAAAAAAGTTTTCCATGTTTGAAAATTATGTCTGCAGCTATTGTTGCCAAGGAAACCACTTCCACTGTATCTTTTATTTAGCACATAGAGTTCATTATAGGCTAGATTTTGAAAAATCAGTGCTAGATTTGTCTCCCTATTTTTTTCTGTTAGAAAACTGGGCCCCTGGTTTCAGGCAGAAGTTGAGGAAAAAAGTGAATGCCCTGCACATCAACTTTGAACACACAGAAGTCACAAAACACCCAGTGGTAGGTTGAGGCACTTCCTGTTGAGATATTTGGAGTAAGAGCTGGGACTCAGATTTATCACTGATTTTTTGAGTGATCTTGTAAGGATTTAACCTTTGCAATATTATTTCATTTTACATTTTCAATTGGTTTATCTCACCAAACTATTCTTCATAAGGGTAACCCATTCTTTGGCATGATAGCAGAATTTTTCTCCAAAAACTCATGCTTGCTGTTATTGTACTTTAGGAAATGTTATACACTTATGAAAATGCTATGAAATCATGTGTTTGAATGTTTGTATTTACATATTACACATATTTATTTAAAATTGACCATACTTAGTTTTCAGATAATGCCTTTTCCGTCAAATTCCTCAGGAGAACATTTGAGAAGTCTAAGATACATCTAATACCTGAAAAGCATAGATGTGTGTTGATTGCAGTGTCTTCCTATGAAACAAGTCAGTATTTTCAGCCTTCAGCAGCCCCGATTTTTCATATATCTCCCTCAAATATCCAGAGGCAGAAAAGATTAAAAACAAATGAAGTATGTCTTCTTCAGTTATCACTAAGCAGGAGAAACAATTCACCCTGGGCAAGTGGCTGCTTGTAAGGTGGCAGTCATGTTCCAGTACCCTCATCACACTTCCTACCATCCATTGTTCCTGTTAATAGGCCCGTATGCTTAGCCAGGTGGGGGCTGGGGAGGGGGAGGGTGGCTGATATTTCTGCTTTCAGCATCTGAATGTTTGGTGAATATTGCTGATTAATATTTAGAGATCTAGCAGGCCCTTGTTAAAACTGCAGAGAAGTTGATATTTGACAGTTTAATCCTTGCTTATGTGGCATACTCATCCATCTGCTTTAGACCACCAGCTGCCAAATCAACCTCCTCCCCCAAATCAAACAGGGACATTCAAACTTCTGGTCGTCACATATGCACCCCACACAATACAATTACCCTGAGTGTAGTTGCCTTAATTTAAACTTTTACTTTTTAATTCCAGGAAAATTCCATTTACTTGCTGCTTTGTACTAGATTCTGTCACATCCACTAACATATCAGTGACATTATGAAAAAAATTTGGTTTATCTCCATTTACAAAAATTACCACTTCCGAAATTTTTTCAGAGGCTAGCAAATTGTATGCACCCACATAAACAGTTTTCTCCTCTTATCCTCGATGAAATGAGAGGCTCTAAATGTTTGGGTAGTTTGTGGGAAAAGGCAGCTCTCAATTACTTTGCTTTAAGTTTTCTTTGAACATGCACTGGGGTGAGCAATGTTCTCTGAGCCTTTTTCACTCAACTACTTCCCTGGGAATGATGGACTGCAGATGTGGTTGTATATGGCCCATTTCCTGGAGCTAATCGATACACAGGAATATATCTCAGCATCTAGTCTATGTATTTTAACCAGACTTGCCCGTCTGTTTACTCTTTGCCTCCCTATACCCTGAGACACCTTCCTATACCACTCCTCTCCAACTTTCTGTGCCTGACATCTAGCAGCTGTTACTTACTAGGCCCTTGCTTCAGGCACAGGACTGAGCTTTGGCAGGTTAAAGACAAAAAACACAATTTGGTCCCAGCCCTCTTAAAACTGACAGTGTAATGGGACACAAGGGCGTAAACAGGTATGCCCTGTTTATGCCCACAGGTATTTACAAAGTGTTGTCTAACAACATAGCTAAGAGCAGAGTGCTGTGGGGGCTGACTTGACACGAGTCATGGGACATGAATTAGAGCTAGCCAGGAAACTTGAGGGCTTGGTCAGGCGGATCCTGAGCAGCAGTGGCCTGTGAAGAAGAACAGCACACGCAAAGGCCCCAGGGGTGAGCCAGTGAGAGCCAGTGGGCAAATTGGCAGGAGCTAGAGATATTCCACTATGCCAGGTTTTTACCTTTCACCTGAGCAAATGCCAATATGAGGATGGTAATGATAATTCATTATTGATGTTGACTGTAATTGCTGCTGCTGGAAAAGTAAACATTAAAGAAAAAACTTTAATCTAGAGTAGTTTTACAAAAGTAATACTAACTATAGCTGTCTATAATAGCTTTCTATAATGTACCTAGTTATAATATTGTAGGTTATACATGTTGAGAATCACACTCGTGGATCTGAAAGGGACCTTGTGAATTACTGAAATCAATGCCTCCTTTTCCAGGTGAAGAAAATGAGGCTCAGTTGTATTTACTGGCAGTTTCAAGGCTGACTGCTGGGGCAGAGCAAGGGTGCCAGACTAATAAAAATGTGCTCCATTAACTTAGTAGTAGTGCAATTTTGTTACCATCATAAACTCTACATTTACACTTATTTTCAAGAAGTTGTATTTATGGGGCACAGTTGTTCACTCTCAATTATTCTTTTTCTCCCATTAAAGTTTCCAAGCACCAGGGACTATAAAGTAGTGATCTGCAGAGCCTGCTGTGTTTGGAGTCGCCCCTGTCCAGTGACATGCAGGTGAATTTCTATAGCTGAGATGCTTCTATGAAGTTTGCAGTGAGAATGTGGACCGTGAGTTATCAAATGAATCTGTGTAAGTACAGAATAATGAGAATCTACAAAATGCAATTTTAAAATTAGTCTGTTTGTAATAGTGAAAGCCAGTATTTGCATTATGTAAACATGGTTGGCAGATGGACTACAATGTGTTTCAAACAGGACTGGCCCGAATAGAGAATAAGATTAACCATTTCCTGAAATAGTAAAGATCGCAGTAAAGCAGAGTAAATGGAGGTAAATCTCAGGAGAAAGCAAATGGGTATTATGTGGGCCAATACCACAAGTTAATCCTCCCCCTTAACAATTCCCAAATGCAAATGGCAAGTTGTTTTAAGGCAAAGTCTAATCTCTTTTGCATCTGTTCTCTAAAGCCTAGTGTTAGACAGATATTTCTCTGCGGAGCTGGCATCCAAACAGGTTCAGGAAAATGAAAATCTAGTACTAGAATTAAATCAAAGAAATAGAAATTGGACAGTTATTTTCTCCATTTTTGTATTTCTGATTTTAATTTCCTGAATGGAGGAAGCAGGGCAGCGCATTATGAATAGAGCCTCATACTGACATTTAGCAGAGAGTGTTACATATTATCGAAACTCTTTTTTCTCAGTAAACGTGCATCTAGAAAGAAGGATACTGGTCCTCAGATACCAAATACCTGAGTATCAGGTCCCTCTTCTTGACTAACCACATACCACACTGTGAGGCCCCGCAGTCAAAGGTGTGTGCGCAAGATGAAGCAAGACAAGAGGAATATTTAATGCTTCATTGCTAAATGGGATATTACCCCAAATCCCAATTCACTCCCCACCTCCCGCAAAATAAGGTTGAACCTTGTGAAAAGTTCTCATTGCTTTGATGGAGATGTTTTTTACACCTAAAATCAAATTTCTTAAAAAAATTATTTCTTAAGTTTATTCTGAACCTTGGCTCTTTACATTCCAACTGTATGGAGAAGCTGGCCTAGAAAGAGGAAAGCAGTGAAGAGAAGACCGAAGAATGACGGAGGAGCTGGGGCAGAGAGCGGGGCTCATTTCAAGAGTTACTTTCTGTTAAGATACCAGAGCTCTCCCCTTCTGGAACAAAGGACATTCACAGAGATGGAATGAAACATCTGTCCTCATACAGGCTTCTTTAAGCACTTTGGTCAAGAAAGCATCCTTAAGTCCCTAACCAAAATTACCCACAGGGCAAGAAGCAGAGAGAATCCTTGATCTCTTTCTCCTCAAGACTACTGGAATACAAGATGTGATCAGCAAGAGAGGGATTGGTGGTTATCAAAATCTCTGAGAGGCTTAGGCTTACATAAAAACTCCAGAATGGTTTAGGAGCTGATGCGGGGGCCTGTGGGCCAGCCTTCCCACCCATATGCATCTGAAATCAGAGTCACAGTTTCACAGTATGTCAGGTTGGAAGACAATCCTAGAGGGTAATCCAATTTAGGACATGCTTGGACGCCTTTAACCTATTCTTGGTAGTTGGTGATCATTCCTCCTTGAAGACTTCTTAAAGAGTGAATGAAGAGAGGGAAGATGGATGACAAAGAACGTTTATTAACTAGTACTATATAGCAGGCTTTGTGCTGGATGTTACACATATATTACCATTTAAAACTTGCATCAGTTTCTGCGAGTTATTATTCAATAAGAATCAACATACAAAAAAAAGCTCAACTTTCCAAGAGGTACAGGTATAAGCAGTCATGCCAGGGCTAGATGGCCAGTCTCTCTGGACTCAAAAACAGCAACTTTACATTTTAATCTATAGAACCTCAGCTACTTGGCACATTTAAAGGTATTATTGAAAAAGGGAATGAAGCAATTTTGGGAGACATTGAGGTGAACAATTTGAATATATTATTTTTACTACAGGAATTCAGTCTTTAATATGTTGATATCCTCTGTATTTCTTCCTAAGTGTGATATAAATATTTAACATTTATTGACTATTTAATATTCACAGCAGCCCTGTAATTGGGTGGTGTTAACCCTGTTTTACATATGCACCAACAGGAGTTCATTAACTTGCATAGACTCACCAGTGGGTGATGGTAAAGCTGTGATTTTGAGTCTGGAGAGTGCCACTCAGGAGTCTGACTTCTTAGCCACTGTGTTATACTGGGTCTTCCTGTAGCATTCTGTGTGCCCTGCCTTAGCTTATTTACCACAAGCACAGTGCCCAGTGCAATTACAGCAAAAACCTTGAAGGATTGGAAATACCAATGTGTTTAATAGTACCCATATAGGCTAGCAGACACTATGTGATCGACACCCATTATTTAATATTTTATCAAGAAGCTAACCATTTTGGACATACATTATGTTGTTAGTTATATTTTTAGAAGACAAAAAGTTATCATGGTAAATATTAAAAGCAGAAAGATTAATGTAAATGATTATTTATGGAAGCAAATATTTCACTAGTAGCCTATTCTTTCTTCTATGATTAAGAACTTTTAACCCTGGCTGGTGTAGCTCAGTGGATTGAGCTTGG
The DNA here is from genome assembly GCA_004027475.1 of Anoura caudifer. Taxonomy (NCBI): domain Eukaryota; kingdom Metazoa; phylum Chordata; class Mammalia; order Chiroptera; family Phyllostomidae; genus Anoura; species Anoura caudifer. The sequence goes on along the minus strand of PVKU01007667.1, from coordinate 60,710 downwards.
GCCTGCAAACCAAAGGGTTGCTGGTTCGATTCCCAGTCAAGACACATTGCCTGGGTTACAGGCCAGATCCTCAGTAGGGGGCATGTGAGAGGCAACCACACACTGATGTTTCTCTCCCTGTCTTTCTCCTTCCCTTCTCCTCTTTCTAAAAGTAAATACATAAAATCTTCAAAAAAAAAAAAAAAAAACCTTTTAATATAAATGGAGGCAAGCACTGATGAAATGTTTAAAAGGTTTTTTTTTATAAAAAGTGAATACAAGTTTATTTTAAAAAAGTTAAAAATAAGCATTTCTACTTTTACAATCTGAAGACACTCTTTCAAATCTACTTTTATTTAAAATATGATAACAAACATTATTTTAGCAATACTTATATATCTATGAAGTTGGTATTTTATCTCTGTTGTGTAGATGAGATATAAGGCCAAAGATTTCTTTGTTTTGTTTTTTAAAATATTAAGAGGAATTGCTGAGAATCAAACCCAGATCTCTTTGGGAGAACTCTGTGTCTACCACCTAAGGGAAGTTGATAGCATAAACTAATAAGAGTGGGTGTGGACAGAAGTGTGTGTGTGTGTGTGTGTGTGTGTGTGTGTACATACAAAGCGCATATGGAGTAGGTTTGTGAGTGGAAAGTGCTAAACTTTTGTTCTCAATACAGTGTGTTTGTGGTTTCTATGAAATTTACTGGTGGAGATATTTGGTGGGCAGTCAAAATGTGCATCTGGATTTAGAGGTTGTATGGGGAGTCCTCAGCTAGGCTGGTGATTAAAAGCCATATATTCAGTTGCACCATGAGAAGTGAGGAAGGAGGAATGAAAATCTGACTCTAACAAGAAAGAATTCATTAGATTTTATACCTTCATGTAGAATTATTGACAGGTAATGATGAATATAGCTAGTATACAAAGACAAGTTTGTTATAGTATGCAATTCATGCTATATTACTATATTACATAATTCTTTTATTCATAGTAAAATGTGCTAGGGAAAGAAAGCATGACAATTTTATGCTTACATCCAATAAATAGTCCATAGAACTGCAATATCTTTAATTCCTTTGCAACAAAATGTATATAATCAAAGTAAAAACTTAGGTCTACTTACATCAACCATGAACAGGAACCATGATTTTTTTTTAAATTTCCTACCAACACTGGAGTGAAGTGAACCAAAAGAAACAGGAACCCATCTTATGATATTTTTAGTGTTAAATGCAAATGATAAAATAATAGCAGAACCTTTACTTCTGTCTACTCTAATCTCAACAGAGCAGCCAGAATTACTCCTTAAAACCTGTCAGATTTTCTCTCTCATCTGAAATCCTTTAGTGGCTCTTCTAGCTTCATCTATAGTAAAATCCGGTCTACATTCGCCTCTAAGGCTTCACTGGAGCAGACTCCCATCCGTGCACTGCCTTTCTCTCTTTTGCCTCTTACTAGGCATGCTTTGGCCACAGGGGCCTGTGGGCTCCCATTGAAAATGCCAGGCTGTGCTTTTGCCTGGGGGCCTCTCCCCTAGCAGTTCTCTCTGGCTATAATGCTTTTTCTGAGGTACCTGCTTAACTACCTCCCTCAAACCTTTTTTTTTCTCCTTCACTATTTTTCCCCTCATACCTTCAAGACTTTGCTTAAATGTCACCTTTTTATTAAGTCAGGGCAAGGCCTACCCAGGCAACTCTGTTTAATACTACCATTGGCCCCTTTCCATATAACCCCAGCCTTGACCTCCCTCATTTTACTCAACTTTATTTTCATACTATTTATACCTTATAATATACTATATAATTTACTTACAGTATGTTAGAAAATCTAAAAATCAACAATTTTGTGACATGCCATTATTTCATGCACAACTAAGAAAGAAGAAAGGCTGCCAGTCAAATTATGATGTGCCATTAATTGTTAGATGTACACACATTTTCTAGGTGCTGAAATGCAAAAATTTCCAACTCTGACTTCATAAAATGCATATTTATTTTGTCTAGTGTTTTCTTCCATCTCCCTATGCCAGGATACAAGTTTATAATGGTGAATTTCTTTACATGTTTTGCTCACTGATATACTCCAGTTGCATAGAATAATGCTTGGCAAGTAATAGGTTCTCAATAAATGTTTGTTAAATTAATTAAGTTTATAGTGTAGAGAGAAGTGGCCCTGGACTAGATAAAGATTAAATCAAAGGAAGAATGGATGGTATCCAGAGATTTTAAAATGGGAGCAAAGTAGCTCAAAGGTATTGCATCTGGATTAGGAATCAGTTCATAACTTTGGACGATCATTTTATAAGAGTGGGGTTGAGCACATGTGCACTTGTAGATGGGTAAGAAGATCATGTTATGTGCATTAGTTATTGTTGCATACCAAGCCACCCCCAAACTTCTCAATTTAATACAACAACACACATTTATCATCTCATAATTTCTGTGAGTTAGGAATGTAGGCACAGGTTAGTTGGGTTCCATGTTGCAGGATCTTTCACAGGCTGTGGTCAAGGTATTGCCTGGCTAAAGTGTTCTCAAAGTTTGACTTGGAAAGGACTTGTTTCCAAGCAGGTAATCATGTGATTGTCTGTAGTCCATCTGCCAACAATATTTAAATAATGCAATTACTGTCTTTTATCACTAGAAATGGACTATTTTCAAAACTGCATTTTGTAGATTCTCACTATTCTGTACTTACACAGATTCATTTGATAACTCACGGTCCACATTCTACTATAAACTTTGTGGAAGCATCTCAGCTATAGAAATTCAACTGCACATCACTGAACAGGGGCAACTTCACACACAGCAGGCTCTGTAGTTGATCATTATAATCCTGGTGCTTGGAAACTTTAATGGGAGAAAAAGAATAATTGAGAGTGAACAACTGTGCCCCATAAAAACTACTTCTTGAAAATAATTTCTTATTTTGGATTAACAGACTCTAGTTCAGTATTCCTTTGAGAGACGCCATCATCTAAGGACCTGTGACTAGAATATCTTCTGCCGCATGGAGTGAGAACCAGAAAACAGATCTGCAGAGAGAGAGAGAGAGGACAAAGATGTCCAGAAACCAACAAAGACAAAAAGTAGAGAGTGTCTGATAGGTTTCCTGTTCAAATTTTTGCACATTTATGTAACCACTTCTCATGTGACCCTTCTATATTGTTATAAACCCCCACTTTCTTTTCAACTAAAGCAAGGGCAAGCTGGTTTTGCAACTTGCAACCAGAATTCTTACTGCTAATTATCTCTTTATGAAGACCTTCAAGGTGCCTTTATCACTGTGACTATGAATATGACACATTGTGATGACACTTTCTATCAAAGACGCAGAGAAAACTCGAAGAGAAGGATAGAAGGTTTTGAGCCTTCAGTCCAAATTACAGCACAATTTAAATTCTCGGGGAAGTGGCTATTATTTTACCACTCAGTCTTTATAAGATTTTGAAAGAAAGCTTGTCAAGTAGTAATAGGTTTATAAGACCCCCTGTGGAACTAAATAGGTGAGAGACTAAATGATGGGAATTCTCTCAAGGAACATCTGAAACATAATGGTGTCTGCCTAGTCATCTCTTAATTATGGCGACACGTGTGTGTACTTGAAAACTTGAAACAAAAGAAAAATACCAAACTATGACACCAGCTTCTTAAACACTGGCCTAAACTAACAAAATAATATTATTATGGTTAAATGCAAACCTTATTTGCAACCATAATTTTGCAAAGGTTTTTCAGTTTTTGTGCAATGCAAAATAATCACTGAATGTTTTAGGAACCTGGAAATACTTAGACCATAAAAGAATAAGCGATAGATTTAGTGTTGTCTGCATTGCTATTTCCTCCACTTGAATTGTTTAACCAGCCTCCAATCTTATTCCAAGACACTGTAGATACTAAGTCACCTCTCACAGCAATGCTGAGCCAAAGACTGAATTTGGACTCTCAATAGTGAAGTGTCAGTTCTGCTTCCTTTCTCTCTTGTCTTGGTTTGAAAAGGGTTTACAGGTATAGCTATTTCATGCTCAGTTTCCCTTACATATAATAAATACCTCCACAAGCAGTAATCTTCCAGGTTTTTAGCCAGTGACTTCTTAGTGAGTGATAGCTACAAAGAACTGACTTGTTTTCTATTGTTGACTCAAAGGAGACCTCCTAAACAGGTGAGATCATATGCCAAGCCAAAGTAAAGTATTTAAAACAAAGAATAAAAACCAAAAATGGAACACTTTTAGAACTCAGTGAATTGTGTTACAGAGCTTTCCCTTGTTTATATTCTCATTTAGTACAAAAGTGCTGTTCTTTGGTGAAGGGCTCCACCAAGCCAGGAGCCAGTTTTACTCAATAGATCTTGTACTTACTGTGTGTTCCTGAGCAAGTTACTTCAGGATAAAGGTTTCATAAGAAAAATCTTTGGGCTTAATTCTCTGCTGATTGACACAATTACATTTGTGGGGGAAATTGGCCATCTGTGAGTGGCATGCTCTGGGTTGTGTAGGTGTGAGTGGGTGGCACACGAGCCTACCGAGTAAGTTTGTGCCGAGCTGTCCTCAGCTTGGAGGCTAAATAAAGATGAGAAACTGCTGTGCAGCATTGAGATGGAGACATTGCAAAACCAGAAAGTATCATTAGCTTCATCATAAATCAGAATTATTATGGAACATGTCAAGATCACTTTGATTCAGTACTATCTTGAAGCATAGGATGAGAATGCAAATTCATAATTTTCTTCCAACTTTTAGTGCTTCCAGTTTAGTTCATTTTCTGATCATTTCACAGATCCGTCACCACAGACACCCTGGTGGTTGCGCCTAACTGCAGTTTCTGGTGTTACCAGCTCATATTGTAAGGACATAGTTTATTCTACATTTATGAAAGCTGTTTCCCAATTCAGGGCCACAATTTACCTCCAAAGAATGCTGGTAGCATCACATATAAGGGCCCTTCCTCTTGCCAAACACTCCTTCCCCTCCTCCCATTCACTCCACGTTTTTTTCCTTCTTCTCCCCCCTTCCCCTCCCTCCTCCCCTCCTTCTCTCTCCTCTCTTTTCTCTCCCCTCCCTCTGACCCTTCCCTCGATTCCCTAATAAATACACACACCCTGTTACCTTTATAAAATTTGAAAAGAAAGGTCTGAGCTCTAAAAGACATTTTAGAAGATAGACTTTGAAACTGCTCAGCTTTAACTATTATTACCATTATTTCTAAAGCACCATGGCTTTTTCTTTTCTATCGCATGCTATATTTTTATCCAAATGTCCATCCCAAAACTTATTGTACTTTCTTTTCAAAAAAATTTTCTGTTTGAATATTAGTAATAGTTCACAAACACAAAGGTACAACCACTCATAATCCAACAATGTTTTAACAAATTAGGAAGTAAAGTGCAAACCTCCATCCCAACTCTCTAGTGCTATTCACCAGAATAGTTACCATAAAGATTTTGAGTGTAGCATTCTGTTTTCTTCATATTTATGTAAATATATGTCTATGCATTATAAATACTCTACTATATATGTATATTTCTGAAAATGAAAATCCACAACTTTGCTATTTGCTCTTTAGGCTTGAAATTCTATTGTGATCATTTTTCCAGCCTAGCACCAAACAGGTCTACTGACTTCTTTTTAATAACTGTGTAACATTCCAATATTGCAGATGTAGCATAATTTATTTTATTTTTCTCCCACAGATTAACAAAGTAAACTGAATAAAAACCCTTAAATATATATTTCCAACTGATGAGTTTATAAAGGTAAAACTGCTTAGTCAAAGCTATGTAAATTTTAAGTGTTAATTAAATGTTAATTTAAAATTACATTTCAGAAGATTATATCAATTTGCATTCTCACAAATAGCATGCTAGAGGGCCTACTACCTTGCCAGAACTAGATGTTCTGAAACGTTTCATCTCTTGCCAATCTGATAAGTGGAAGAAAATGTCTCATTCTTACTTATATTTACATATTCCTGATTATTACTTTGGCAGACCATATTTTTGTCTGTTCTTATTCTTCTTCCTCCTCCTTCTTCTTGAATTTTTGGGGATTTTTAGGGAGTTCCTTTTTGATTTCTCCTTGTTAATCTACAGAGATACACTGAAAAGTATAAATATCAACCCTTTTTTGTCTGTTATAAAATAAAATTCCTGTAGACTTTCACTGCCTCTTAACATGCTTTATATTTTTCACAGATACTGTCTGTGACTGAAAAAGCCAAATTTTTCTATTTTTTCATATTTATGGCAAATAGATATTTTACTTTATTTAGGAAGTCCACATCAACTCAGAATGTATATAATTATTTTCCTATATTTAATTCATTTTTTTATTTTTAATTTAGATTTTTAAAAGAAATTTACAATTTCTTTTTCTTATATGGTGAGGTGGTGAGGTATTTAGTTTTTAAAATAGTGTAAGGTGTCAACAAATGGTTCTGGAACAACTGAATGTTCACATGTTAAAACAATTAATCTAATCACAGGCTTTATACCCTTTACAAAAATTAATCCAAATGAATCATAGGCCTAAATGTAAAATTCAAAATTATAAAATTCCTAGATGATAACATAGGAGAAAACCTAGATGACTTTGGATATGGCATTGACTTCTTAGATATACTGTCAAGGCATTTAAGAAATAATTGATAAGCTGGACTTCCTTAAAATTGAAAACTTTTGCTCTATGAAAGACAATGTCAAGAGATTGAGAAGACCTGCCATGGACAAAATATTAGCAGAAGACACATCTGATAAAGGACTATTAATCCAAAATATATTAAAGCTCTTAAAACTCAATAATAAGAAAACAAACAACCCAATTTAAAAATGGGTAAAAGACTTAAGCACTTTGCAAAAGAATATATATAAAAAATGGTAAATAAGCACATCAAAAGGTGCTCTTTATCAAATGTTATCGGGGAAATGCAAATTAAAACAACAATGAGATACTGTATACACCTGTTGGAATAGTCAAACCCCACAGTGCTGACAACACAAAATGCTGGTGACAACGCAGAGCAGCAGGAAATGTCATTGCTGTTCCACTTTGGAAGACAGGTGAGCAGTTTGTTACAAAATTAAACATACTCTTACCAGACACCCCGGCAATCACGCTCCTTGGTATTTTGTTGAAAGAAGTTGAAAACTTTTTCGTACAAAAGCCTGCACATGGATTTTTATAGCACCTTTAGTCATAATTGCCAAAACTTGGAAACAGCCAAAGTGCCCTTCAGTGGGTAAATGGATAAATAAACTGGTAAGTCCAGACAACGAAATGTTATTTAATTTTCACAAGAAGTGAGCTATGAAGTTCTGAAAAGACACGGAGGAGTCTTGAATGTGTATTGCTGAGTGAAAGGAGCCAATATGAAAAGGCTACCTACTGCGTGATTCCAACCACTGTGTGTAACTTTCTGGAAAAGGCAAAACTATATAGACAGTAAAAACATTGGTGGTTGCCAGGAGTTGGGGCATGGGTGAATATGTGGATTAAAGACTTCAGGGTGGTGAAAATACTCTTTGTGATACCATAGTGATAGATAGGTGTCATTATACATTTTTCCAAGCATTAATATACACTATGGACTTTGGGTGATTATGATGTGTGAATGTCGGTTCCTTAGTTGTAACAAATGTACCATTCCCATGGGGAATGTTGATAACAGGTGAGGCTGCTCATATGTGGGCACAGGAGCTATATGGAAAACATTTATACCTTCCTTTTAATTTTTCTGTGAACTTAAAACTACGCTAAAAAATTAAAGCCTTAAAAATAGCATGTTATGAAAAGGAGAACCTTGGTCAGCCATACATTTATTGAGTATGTAAACATTATATGAATACCTACTATATGTCAGACATAGAGAATAAAGTGCACAATGATGTCATCATTGCTGTAAAATACCTTACTAATGGGGTATAGAAAATTAGTGCACAAAAATAAAGTGGTATAACTTTAATACACATGCAGAACTGACACAGTCCAATAAGCACTGTTTTCATCAAGGGGAAGTCTAGAGAAATTACAATGTTATTCCTGATGCTGCTATTGCTCATAACATTTTGAGAATTCTTCTTTTGAAATTTCCTTTAGAACCTTTGGCACATTGTGAGTACTTTCAATGGGATGAAGTTACAGCTTTGAAATTATGAATAATCTGATTTTTGGAAATAGCCAAAAGCTACATGTATGTATTAGATCAAACAACTCCCTCCTTTTTTGCCATTCACTTTTTACCCTCTCACTAAAAATATATTTTTTAATTAAATTTTATTTTAATTGTTGTTCTTATACAGTTTTCTGTTTTCTACTCCCATCCTGTCCCTCCGCCCCAGCCCTCCCCAGCTCCCTCCCATTTCCACCCCCCCCCCCCAGCTTTTGTCCATATGTCTTTCATACTTGTTGCTCTAATCCCTTCCCCTTTTCCCTGGATATTCCTATCCCTCTCCTCTCTTGTTCTCAATTTCAGTGTCTTTGGTTATATTATGCTGGTTTGTTTGTTTTTTTGATTAGGTTCCTGTTAAAGGTGAGATCATATGGTATTTGTCTTTCACCTCCTGGTTTATTTCGCTTAGCATAATGCTCTCCAGTTCCATCCATGCTGTCGCGAAGAGTAGGAGCTCCTTCTTTCTTTCTGCTGCATAGAATTCCATTGTGTAAATGTACCATAGTTTCTTGATCCATTCATTTATTGATGGGCACCTAGGTTGCTTCCAACACTTGGCTATTGTAAATTGTGCTGCTATGAACATTGGGGTGCATAGGATCTTTTGGATTGGTGTTTCAGGGTTTCTAGGATATCTAAAAATGGACCTACCTTTTGACCCAACAATTCCACTGCTAGGATTATATACTAAAAATATATTTTTTATCAACAAAGTATTGCATTATTTTACTATGATGGTAGATTTGTCTATGCCTTCTTTTTATTTTCTCTTTATATAGTCCCAGATTATGTTATTGGGATTATGTAGATTCATGTTTACTAAAAATTTTTTAAGGGTTATACCTTCACATTGTCTACCTTAAACTTATGCAATGCCATTATGTGTCAATTATGTCTTAATAAGACTGTGACAAAATCTTGCAGGATTTTCTTTTTATTGGTTTGAAATATCCCTTTTTCTCTTTCTTTTAAGGCTATTTGTTTTAAATGTATGAATTAGTAGTAAATATATATTATATATCTATTACATAATAGATATATTATATAATCTATATATCTATATCTATAATATATAACATAACATATTATTTATATTGATTTCTGTGTCCATCTCCATCTATATTTATATCATTCTCTCCATCATCTCCCCAGCCCTTGTTAATCAATCCTTATTTTATGTTAGTCTCGTAGGAATAATCATGCATGTGTTTTACTCTTTTATTGGCCTTAAGGTTGCCTTCTTTTAATTAAGGATTTTAGCTGATGTGCATTTAATGTTATCTATATACTGAGGTTCATCTTTGCAATTCTCTTTTGTGCTTTATATCTGCCAGGTTTTATCTTTATTTCTGATTCCCTTTATTTCTCTTCTGCTGGCAGAGAAATTATACATAATATGTTTATTCATTTAATAGTTATTCCTAACTTTTAACCTATAAATATTGAAATTTATAGCTTTCTTCCCAGATCTAAAGATTATAAATACTTCTGTCCTCTTCCTGAAAAATAAAAAGACCTTAGCATTAAGACTTAGTGACTAAATTTGAGAAGTCTCTGCTTCTTTTTTAAAAATATGTTTTTATTGAATTTATTGGGGTTGCATTGGCTAATTAAATAGATTTCAAGAATAAAATTCTGTAATACATCATCTGTATATTGTAGTGTGTTCACCACTCACAGCATAGTCTCTTTCTGTCACTGTTTATCCCCCCTCTACCTTCTTCTACCTGCCACACCCACCTTTCCTTCTGGTAATCACCATACTATTATCTTTGTCTATGAGGTTGTTTTTTTCTCTTAATCCCTTCACCTATTTTACACAGTTCCCAAACCCTGACCCCCTGACAACTGTCAGTCTCTTCTCTGTACCTATGGCTCTGTTTCTATTTTGTTTGTTTATTTTGTTCATTAAATTCCACAAGTAAGTGAAATCATATGGTATTTGTCTTTCTCTGACTGGTTTATTTCACTTAACGTAATAATCTCCAGGTCCACCCATACTGTCACAAAAGTGAAGATTTCCTTCTTTTTTGCAGCCAAGTAGCATTCCATTCTGTCAGTGTACCACAGCTTTTGACCCACTCAAACACTGATGGGTATGCCAGAATATTTGCTATTGTAAATAGCACTGAAATGAATTAGGGGTGCATATATTCTTTTGAACCAGTGTTTCCAGTTCCTTTGGAAATATTTCCAGAAGTGCAATTGCTGGGTCATAAGGCAGTTCCATTTTTTAAAAATTTTTTGAGGTAACTCCATACTGTTTTCCACAGTGAATGTACCAATTCTCTATTCTCCTCAACAGTGCGCTATGTTCCCTTTTCTTCCCATCCTCACCAGCACTTGTTTGGTGATTTATTGATGGTAGTCATTGGCAGGTGTTAGTTAATATCTCATTGTGGCTTTAATTTGCATCTCTCTGATAATTAGTGATGTTGAGCATTTTTTTTGTATGTTTATTGACCATCTGTGTGTCCTCTTTGGAGATGTGTCTATTCAGGTCATTTAGCCATTTTCTAAAAATTAGATTGTTTGATTTTTGGTGTTGAGTTGTTAGAGTTTTTTATAAATTTTGGATATTAACCCCTTATCAGATATATCATTGGCAAATGTGTTATTCCATTCAGTAGGCTGTCTTTTTGTAACTGCAGACTGGGATTCATGTACTTACTCTCCTTATGCATGACCCAATGATTTGTGTTGAAGGAAACAGGTTTTTATTAACAGAGTTCTGATTTTGGGGGCTCTGAGCCCTTCTCTGCCATGAGACACAGAACCTCTCTTGCTCTCCAAAAGACTACAAACCAGCACCAAAAGTTCCCATATCACAGAAGTTCTCCATATCCTTATCTGTCCTTAAGCCAGTCACACAAACAGATCTCCATCCTCTCCGGAATGTGCACTTGTGGATTTGAGTAATCATCCTCTTGCAGCAGCTCTCTCCTTCAGGATCTGAGATGCACTGCTCTCAGTCTCCCTGTAGCAGTATAGGACCCATGTGCCATGCTCCACTGGATCATAGTGCCCCAGAGGCTGGAACCCAGGGAGGCACATGTCCCAGTGTGGGACCCTGCCTCCAGGAAAAGCCTCCCATCCACATAGGATCTAAGCCCCTGGTGGGCCCAGCATCTGCCTGGTTCCACAGCACTCCTGTCTGTGCAGGGAGCAGAGCCAGAGTGCCAAAATGTCCAAAATGCAAAAACCCAGAGAGAGAGAGCTTGCACCAAGCTCCAAAGCCCTGTACCAAGAACCCCCATACCAGTGTCCACTATTTTTATCAACTCCCCAGTGTTTTTGATCCTCTTTCAGCTGCCATTTTTAGTTGAGGCAAAAGTTTTCCAACCATACACAGGTGCACAGGCATCTTTTAGTAGAGGGCTGGGCATTGGACTCCACAGCTCATACAGGCTCTGCAGGAGCTTCCTCCAAAGCTGTGTTACCAAAGTAGCTTTGCTGGCACATGTTTGCATAACCATATTGTCTTTTTTTACAGTTTGTCCTAGGCAGCAGCCTCCTTTTGCAGCCCCTCCCTTCAGGAAGGAAAGGGCGGCATTGATATGTCTCTGTTGTGAGACGCGCCTTAACCACTGTGCCTTCTGCTACATCAGACACTCCCTAGCCCTTACCCATCTTTCTGCTTTGGGGGTTCCCTTGTTTTCCAGGGGCCTCTACTCCAACCTGCACCATCACATTTTCATTTCCTGATGGTTTCCTTTGCTGTGAAAAAACTTTGAAGTTTAATGTATTCACACTTGTATTTTTTGTTTGTTTGTTTCACTTGCCTGATAAGATATAGCAGAAAAATTACTGCTACGAGAAATGCCTGAGATTTTACTGCTTATGTTTTCATCTAGGGTTTTTATGGTTTTAACATTTAAGTAACATTTAAGTCTTTAATCCATTTTGAATTTATTCTTATGTATGGTGTAAGGAGGCAGTCTAGTTTCATTTTTTTAAGTGTAACTGTCCAGTTTTCACAACACTATTTATTTACTAAAATATCTTTATGCCATTGTATGTTCTTGCCTACTTTGTCAAATATTAATTGACCATAAAAAAGTGTGTTTATTTCTGAGCTCTCTATCCTGTTCCATTGATCTATATACCAGTGTTTATGCCAGTACCATGCTGTTTTGATTATTATGGCCTTATACTATAGTTTTAAATCAGACAGTCCCTCCAATTTATTTTTTCCCCTCAAGATTGTTGAAGCTATTCAGGATAGTTTGTGTTTCCATATATTTTTGGAATATTTATTCATGTTCTGTGAAATATGCCATTACTATTTTGATAAGAATTACATTGAATTTATACTTTGGGTAGTATAAACATTTTAAAGATGCTAATTCCTCCTATCAGTGAACATAGTATTATATGCTTTAACTTATTTGCATTTTTGTTGATTTCATTCTTCAGTATCTTATAATTTGCTGAGTATAGGTCTTTTACCTTCTTGTTTAAATTCATTCCTAAATATCTTATTTATTTATTTTTGTAATTATAAATTAAATTGGTTTCCTAGTTTCTCTTTCTGATAGTTCATTATTGATGCATAAAATGCCACCAAATTCTGAATATTAATTGTGTATCTTGCTACTTTACTGAAATCATTTATCAGTTCTAGTAGTGTTTTGGTTGATTCTTTAGGGTTCTCTATATACGAGGTCTGTCCAGAAGGTATCCTGCCATATAATATGAAAAATAGAGACATTTATTGAAGAAAATACAAGATGCAAGAAACATTGTATACAGGACAATTACACTTCAGCCAAAATAAGCACCTTGGGACCTCACACAGTTCTCCCAATCACCATCAGCTGCCTTGTCATATTTTCCTGAATCTAAACCATGGTCTGAAATCTCTTCCCTTTCAAAGGTGATTTAATTTTAGGAAAAGCCAGAAGTCACAGGGTGCCAAATTTGGGCTATAGTGGGGCTGAGTCACCTGGGTGATTTGATGTTTTGCAAAAAAAACTCTGCAGGAGACATGATGCATTAGCAGGCCCATTGTCATGGTGAAGCTGCCAATCACCAGTTGCCCATAGCTGCAGCCTTCTGAACCATCTGAATAGTTTCTGCATAGGAATGTTCAAGCTTAATGAAAAATCTGATATAGGTACGTTGCTCTACTTGCTCAGTCATTTTGAATGCCATGGCCACACAGTACATGTACTCACACAATGGTGTCTACCACCCCCACTGACTAGCACAGTGAAATTATCATTGTTCACACATGTGCATTTCAGTTCACTCTACTTGACTGCCAGGTTACACTGATGTCGCACAAACTGTTCTCTTTATATTAACAGTGGTTGGAGTTTTCCTGAACAGTATTCCTTGTTCTGGCCTTGTATACAGTATCATGTCATGTGCAAATAATGACAGTTTTACTTCATCCGTTCTAATTGAGATACCTTTTATTTCTTCTTCTTGTCTGACTATTGTTGCTAGAACTTCCAGGACTATGTTGAATAAGAGTGGTGAAAGCAGACATCCCTATCTTATTTGTGTTTTTGAGGGAAATGTTTTTTGTTTTTGCCTGTTGAGTATGATGTTGGCTGTGGGTTTGTCATCTATGGTCTTTGGAACATTGTGGTATGTTTCCTCTATTCCTATTTTGCTGAGAGTTTTTATCAAAAATTGGTGCTGGATTTTATCAAATGTTTTTTATGCATCTATGGATACAATCATGTAATTTTTATCCATCATTTTCTTTATGTGGTATATCACATTTATTGATTTGTGAATATTATACCAACCTTTAATCCCTGTAATAACTTCCACTTGATCATTTTTAATGTATTAAATGTGATATTTTTAATGTATCACTGTATATGGTTTGCTGATATTTTGTCGATGATTTTTGCATGTATGTTCATCAGGGCTTTGGCCTATAATTTTGTCTTTTTGTAGTGTCTTTATCTGGTTTTTGAATTAGGATAATGCTAGATGTGTAAAATGAGTGTGGGAGTCTTCCTTTCTCTTGAATTTTTTGAAACAGTTTGAGAAGGCAGGTGTCAATTCTTTGAATTTTGGGTGGAATTTGCTTGCAAAGTCTTTTGGTCCAGGATTTTTGTTTACTGGAAATTTTTTAATTACTGCTTTGGTTTCATACATTGTAATTGGTTTATTCACATTTTCTAATTCTTCTTGATTCAGTTTTAGAAGACTTTAGTATGTTTCTAGGAATTTATGAATTTTTCCCAGGTTGTCCAATTTGTTGGCATATAGTTGTTGGTAATATATTTTAAATTCTTTCTATTATTTTTTGTTGTCAATTGTTACTTCTCTTTTTTCATTTTTGATTTTATTTGTTTGAGTCCTCTCTGTTTTTTTCTTTATGAGTCTGGTTAAAGTCTTGTCAACCTTGTTTATCTTTCCAAAGAACCAGATTTTGGTTTTATTGATCTTTTGTGTTTTTTTAGCCTCTATGTCATTTATTTCCACTAATATTTATTATTTCCTTCCTTCTACTTATTCTGGGCTTTGTTGTTCTTTTTATAGATCTTTTATATGTAACATTAGGTTGTTTATGTGAGATTTTTCTTGTTTCTTGAGGTAGGCCTGTACTGCTATGATTTTTTCTCTTACTACTTCTGCTGATTCTTACCAATTTTAGGTTGCTGTGTGTTCATTTTCATTTGTCTCAAGGTAATATTTGATTTCTTTCTTGATCTCATTGTTGACCCATTCATCATTTAGTAACATGTTATTTATCTTCCATGCTTTTGCAAGTTTTTCAGCTTCTTTCTTGTAATGCATTTCTAGTTTCATACCATTGTCAGAGAAGATGTTTGATAGATTTCAATCTTCTTGGCTTTATTATGACTTGTTTTGTGTCCTAATGTGTGTTCTCTTCTAGAGGATGTTTTATGTGTACTTGAAAAGAATGTATATTCTAATGCTTTAGGGTAAAATATACTATAAATAATCAATTTAATCTATGTGGTCTAATATGTCATTTGAGGTCACTGTTTTCTTATTGATTTTCTGTCTAGAAGATTTCTCATTTGATGTCAATAGTGTGTTAACACCCCCTACTATGACTGTGTTACTGTTGATGTCTCACTTTATGTTCATCAAGAATTTCTTTATATATGTAGGTGCTCCTATGTTGTGTGAATATATGTTTAAAGGGGTTGTATCCTCTTGTCTCATTGATCCCTTTAGCATTATATAATGTCCTTTTTGTCTCTTGTATGGTCTTTGTTTCAAAGTTTATTTTGTCTGATATAAGTATTGCTACCCCAGATTTTATTTTTGCTCTTTCCATTGGCATGGGATATCTTTTTTCATCCCTTCACTTTCAGATTGTGTGTAGCTTTTGTACTGAAGCAGGTTTCTTGGAAGCAGAATATATGGGTCATGTTTTCTTATGCATTCAGCTACACTATGTCCTTTGATGGAGAATTTAATCCATTTGCATTTAAAGTAATTATTGGTAAGTACTTATTTATTGCCATATTATTTTATATACCTATGTTTCTGTCTCTCTCTCATTTGGTGTTAATGAACTCTTTTAGCTCTTTATTTTATGATCAATTTTATTTATTTTATTTTTTATTTTTTATTTTGTTTATTGTTGTTTCATTACAGTTATCCCAATTTTCTCTCATTGCTCTCCGCTGCCCCACCTACCACCCTTGCTCCCACACTGTTGTCCATGCCAATGGGTCCTTTATACAGGGTCCTTGGCTTGCCCCTTCCCCTTCTTTCCCTCATTATCCCCCTCCCTCATCCCTCTGATCACTGTCAGTTAGTTCTTTATTTCCATGTATCTGGTTTTATTTTGCTCCTTTGTTTGTTTTGTTCATTAGGTTCCCCTTATAGGTGAGATCATATGCTATTTGTATTTTACCACCTGGCTTATTTCACTTAGCATAATGCTCTCCAGTTCCATCCAAGCTATTGCAAAATGTAGGAGTTCCTTGTTTCTTTCTGCTGCATAGTATTCCATTGTGTAAATATACCACAGTGTTTTGATCCAGTCATTTACTGATGGGCACTTAGGCTGTTTCCAGTACTTGGCTACTGTAAATTGTGCTGCTATGAATATAGGCATGAATAGATTCTTCTGGATTGGTGTTTCAGGATTCTTAGGGTATAATCCCAGCAGTGGAATTGCTGGATCAAAACATAATTCCATTTTTCAGTTTTTAAAGAAATTCCATACTGTTTTCCACAGTGGCTGCACCAGTCTGCATTCCCACCAACAGTGACTAGCGTTCCTTTTCCCCACAGCCTCAACAGCACTTGTTTGTTGATTTGTTACTGATGACAATTCTGACTGGTGTGAGGTAGAATCTCAGTATAATTTTAGTTTGCCTCTCTCTGATACCAAGTGATGGTGAGCATCCCTTCTTATGTCTCTGGGCTTTCTGAATGCTCTCCTTGGAGAAGTACCTGTTCAGATGTTTTGCCCATTTTTAATTGGATTTTTTGTCTTCCTGGTGTTCAGTAATATGAGTTCTTTATGTAGAATGCTCATCTGAGATGTTATTGGCAATTATGTTTTCCCATACGGTTGTTCCCTTTTCGTTTTGCTGATGTTTTCTTTAGTCATGCAGAAGATTTTTAATTTGATGTACTCACATTCGTTTATTCTTTTCTTTATTCCCTTGCCCTAGAGTATATATTAGCAAAAATATTGCTATGTGGGATATCTGAAATTTTTCCGCTTATGTTTTCCTCTATGAGTTTTATGGTGTCACAGCTTATGTTTAAGTATTTTATCTATGTTGAATTTATTCTGATGTATAAGTTGTTGGTCGGGTTTCATTTTTTGCATGGACCCTTCCAGTTCTCCCAACACCATTGGTTGAAGAGGCTATTTTGACTCCATTTAATGCTCCTGCCCCTTTTGTCAAATATTAATAGACCATAGAGACATGGGTTTATTTCTGGGCTCTCTATTCTGTTCCATTGATCTATGTGTCTATTCTGATTCCACTACCAGCATGTTTTGATTACCATGGATTTATAGTATTGTTTGATATCAGGTATTGTAATCTCTCCTATTCTGTTCTTCTTTCTCATGATTGCTGGGGCTACATTGGGTCATTTTTTGTTCCATATAAATTTTTGAAATATTTGTTCTAAATTTGTGAAATATGTCATTGGTATTTTAACAGGGATTGCCTTGGCTCTATATTACTTTGGGTAGTATGGATGTATTAATGATGTTGATTTTTCCAATCCATGAACACTGTATATGCTTCCATTTGCTTGTATCTTCCTTAATTTATTTCTTTAGTGTTATGTAGTTTTCTGTGTACAGGTCTTTTGACCCTTAGGTTAAGTTTATTCCTAGGTACTTTATTTTTTCTTGTTGCTCTAGTAAGTGGGATTTTTTTCCTACTTTCTCTTTCTGATATTTCATTGTTGATATATAAAAATGCCTGGCTTTTTATCACTTTGAATATTTCATACCAATCCCTTCTGTCCTGAAGTGTTTTGTTGAGAAATCAGCTGACATCCACATGACAGCTCCCTTGTAGGTAACTAGCTGCATCTCTCTTGCTGCCTTTAAGATTATCTCTTTATCTTTAAACCTTTGCCACTTTAATTATGATGTGCTTTGGTGTGGGCTTCTTTGGGTTTATCTTGTTTGGAATCTTCTGTTCTTTCTGGGCTTATGTGTGTCTTTTTCACTTACCAGGTTAAGGAAGTTTACAGCCATATTTCTTCATCCAGATTCTCTATCCCTTGCTCTTCCTCTTATCCTTCTGATACCCTTATGATGCAGATGTCATTATGCTGCATGTTGTCTGAGATGTCCCTCAGACTTTTCTCATTTCAAAATTCTTTTTTTTTTCTTTTCTTTCTCTTCTTGGGCATTTTCTGTGATTTTTTTCTCTAAATCATCAGTTTGATCCTTTGTTTCATCTAATCTGTTGTTGATTCCTTCTCGTGTATTTCAGATATCATTTCAGATATTGTATTCTTTATTTTTGACCTGTTCTTTTTTATGGTTTCTGTATCCTTTTTAATGTTTACTTTCTCTTTGTTTAAGTTCTCACTGAAATCATCCATTCTTCCCCTAAAGTCCTTGAGCATATTTATAAGCATTGTTTTGTATTCTGCATCTGGTATCTTGGTTGCTTCCTTTTCATTTAATTATTTTTCTGGAAATTTCTCTTTTTCTTTCATTTGGGGCATGTTTCTTTGTATTGCCATATTGTTTGTGTTACTGTGTTTGTCTTAGTGTATTAGGTAAATCTGCTATGATTCCAAAACTTGTTTTGGTGGTTTTATGTTGTAGATATCTTACAGGGCTCAGTGGCACAATCTTCCAGATCATCAGAGCTTTAATCTCCCAGAATGTCTCTCATGTGGGTTATGAGCACCCTCCTGTTGTAGTTGAGTCTTGAATGCTATTGCCTGATTCATGGGTGGGTTAATCTTGGACTGGCTGACTATATGGATAAACCTTGATCACAGTGTAGGAGTTGCTGTGTGGGATCTTCCCTCTCCCAAGGCAAAGTTGTTCCGAGTGGTGTCTGGTGCCTTCCAGGGGTCCGTATTGTTGGTGTGTTGCTTGTGTGGCTAGTTGGGTTGGGCTCTGGCTCAGTCGGAAGTCTCCTACAGATTGTGTTGGTTCTGGATCCACTTGGGCAGGCTTCTGGTGCAGGTGGATATTAGATGATGCTTGTAACTGACTTTGTGGCCCCTGTTTGAAGCTACCACATAATTCACTATTTGTGGCTTCCTCTGTTGTGCCTGGGTGTGTGTAGGAGGGGCTAAACTGTGTACAAGGTTTGGATCTCTCCAGCTCTAACCTGGGGGCAGATCCATAAAAGGTCCAAGGCACCCTGAGATCTTCCTCCACCTGTTGGCTATTCTGCCACCAGCTGAGGTTGCCTCATCTCCTGCAAGAGACTTTTGAATAAAGACTGTAGAGTGGGCCAAAGCTGGCTGACCCACAGACCCTACCACAAGGCATGAGCTTAATAGTATAGGACAACCAGTGTCAGGAGGATGGGGCTACTAGCACTCCCACTTTGGGGCAACACCATCAACACTCAATGGAGAAACAGAGCCATACCACTCAGTCTCTGTCAGAGTATCTGACCCTAGCTCCCTCAGGATAAGCAAACTGCAGGTTCAGGTTGGATACAGCCATCCAGCCCTATGAGGAAACAAACTCAGGAGGAAAGAGCTCCCTGGAGTCAGAAGGGCAGATTAAAAGACCCCTCATTATAGAGGTGATACCAGCTAAGCTTGTAGGAGGGGTAAAAATACCACCCCCCATGCTGTAGCAACACAGCCCAGTGCCCATCTGAATCCTGGACAAGAGCACTCCAGGGAGACACACTCTTCCAAAGATTCTAGTTCTGAGCAGCACTCTGATCCCTCTGTGGGGCTGAACAAAGCAGGATGGGGACATGAGGACTGGGAAGAACAGGTCAAAAGAGTCTCCCATTGGAGGGGTGGTGCTGGCTGAGCATGTGGGGGGAAACACATGCCCGGCCCTCAGCTCCACACCCTGTGACATAGCCACACAACTCAGCACCCATGTGAGTAGTGAGCAAGAGCCTGCCTAAGGAGACTGGCTGTGGAGGTCCCAGCTCTGTGCAGCATTCTAATCCCCCTGCTTAACTGAGCTCTGCAGGGCAGGGCCACCAGGACTGGGAAAGACAAGTCAAGAGGATCACTACTTTGGTGAGGGGTAGCCTGCTGTGTACATGGGAGGTGACAAAGATTGGTCCAGTTCCAAAGCTACACTGCTCAATGAATATCTGAGTGTCCACTAAGAGTTTCTCCAGAAAGAGAGAGCACCAAAGGTCCTGGTTGGGTGCAGTCAGCAGACTTTTCTGTAGGACTTGAGCTCAGCAGAGTGGTGTTGCCAGTAGTTGGAGGACCAGGAAGTGCATTCCCCAGGCTGGTGCTGTAAGAACAGGAGTGCTCAACCCTGGGAAGATGGCATCTGAGGGCAGTGCGGGACAGGGATTCGGCACAGGGACTTTAGTGCGTGACTCCTTTAGATCTCTCTCTGGAGCTATGTCACCCAGATCTTCTCTTTATGACTCCCATGCGCCCTGAGTTGCCTAACCTCTACCAGAGTCCTGGATGAGTGTCCAAGAGCAAAATCCTGTGCTGCTTCAAAAGAGCACCTGAGTTTCTAGGTGACTCCCTTCTCTTACAGGCAAATGTGGTCCCCACTGATTTTCACAGCCAGATTCTATGTGGGCTCCTCTTCCCAGCCTTGGTCCTCTGCATTAGAGACCCTGCATGGAGTTGAGACCCTATGCTCCTCAGCGGGGGCTTCTGCAGCCAAGGGTATGGGGGAGCTAGTCCTTTCTGGGTCTTCACACTTCTTGCCAGTCTCAATGTGGATTCTTCTATAAATCCTTGGTTATAAAACTCTGTTCAGCCAGCCTTCAATGGGTCATTTTAGTTGCTTGCTCTATAATTTAGCTGTAAATCCAGTTTGGCACCAGAAGGAGGAGAGTATAGCTTCCACCTACTCGGCAGCCATCTTGGTATCTCTATCTCCACTTCTAAGCTCTGTGTGGCATTGACTGAAACTGCTGTTGCAACTGCGTCTCAGCTCAACTTCTCTCTCTGCCAGTCCTGCTTCCATTGGCCTCATAGCACTCTGCAAAAGCTTTCTGAAAATGGTTCGTAGCAACTCAGTATACACTCCTGGAGAAGCCAATTTGCAATATTCAGGTTGTCCTCAGTCTGAACAATTTTATACTGTGCTTATAATGGTTTACACCCATTTTAACATTTGAACAGACACTTTAAAACATAATATACTATTCCTCAGTTTATTTTGGCATAAATTCTTGCACAGACTTGATGGTCTTACAACATAAACAAAAATCAGTAAAAGTCCAATTTAAAATGTCCAGATATAGAAGAAATTGTTTAAAGATTAAGTTCACTTTTATGTTTAACATTATTTACAAAGATTTACTGTTCTAAACAAAGTACACATAATGGGCAAATCAGTGAATAAATAAATTAGTATGAAATCATTTGATTTACCATTAATGACAGATGGTGGCCACCTGTTGATTATGTTAAATATGAATCATGTTCAGTAATGTCACAATTCAGAAAACTAGAGATGATCTCTATTTTCTACCTCAGATCTATAGAATAAGCATAAGCAAATAAAGACATGGCAGGTTTGGTGATTAAAAGAGTGGCAAAGTTCCAAATTCACTGCATTAGTGAGTGTATTATGAGTTTTTATTTTGTAGCCTAGTGATCAAGGCATAGTCAATATAGATTAAGCATGGATATTTATAAATATCATATTTTTACATAAGGGCTACTTGATGAGATATCACCTGCTTAACTTTATTTAAGGAAATATAAAGAAAATATGGAAGAATAAGCATAAAAACATGTTGAAAACTAAAAGGTACATTGAGTATTATTTCAGTTACATTACTTGGTCATGCAGCAGGGTAATCATTGTGACTAAGATGCCAGAGGAATTAGTCCAAATGATCTGTAACCTAAAAGATCCTCAAAACGCGGCATATTTCTGTAATAAGACTGATTATATTATGCAAATATAAAGTGAATCTGAATTAATCCCCAAAGCAGCTCTGGATTCAGTGATGAGAGCACTGGACTTTGAGGTTCTGCTCACCACAGGTAGAATTCTGAGTTGTAGGCAAGTTACTTAACATCTCTGACACTCAATTTCCTCACTTTAAAATATGTGATACCTAATTCATATATTCAATTCTGCAAACATGCGTGCCTTCCCTCTCTTCTAAGTCTAAACACAAACCATATCAAACAGCTTCTCAAGGGTGACAGTGGATGTTGGTTAACATTTGCTGAGGCTTGCTATTGTACGTGCCCAGCACAGTTAAATGAATTCACTCATTTAAGCCTCACAGGCATTCTCATTTGCAGAATTGAGTATCTGAATTAGGAGAATGGCTGAACAGTCTGTGTTTTATGTATTTGTTATGGGCTGAATTGTGTCGTGATAGTCATGAATTGGAAAATGCAAATATTGAAGCTCTAATGTTCAGGGCCTTAGAATATGACTTTATTTGGAAATAAGGTCATTGCCAATATAATAGGTTAAGAAGAGGTTATTAGGCTGGGCCCTAATCCAATATGACTAGTGTCCTTATGAAAAGAGAAATTTAGACATAGAGACACACACAGAGAGAAGAACCCCATGTGAACACGAAGGTAGCCTTGGACAGAGGTCTGGAAAAGATTCCCCATCACAGCCTTCAGAAGGAACCAACCCTGCTGATACCACGATCTTTGACATTCCAGCCTCTAGAGCAGTGAGATAATAGATTTCCATTGTGTAAAAAAATTAATTAATTAATTAATTAATTAATAGAATATATGATACCTAAATTACAGCATTATTTTAGTGAATAAACTATGATAATATATATCATTCTTCCTAGAACAAACTGGGTACCTATCAAATATTTATTGAAAAAATAACATTGTTTAAAATAAGGAAATATTTATTTATTACCAACTTTCTTCCAAAACTGAATTATACTTTACAGTATAATTAATACATAAACAATAACAAAAATCACACATTAAACTGCAGTGAAAGAGACCTAAAAATGAACAGGATGGAGGAAAAAATAAGCAAAGATGAGACTACAATGAAAACTCTAAGTGGCTATACTCAACTTAAGTGTAGGCTTCAACATTAGCTCTAATTTTCTGTAACTCACTTTCAAGAAACCTTTAGTTATACAACACATTTGCTCAGGGGCAGTATGAATATCTGTTCTTGGTACTAAGAGCCAACAAAGATTTCTCCTGAGGTTCTCCATCAAGATGAGATCGTTGGAAGTAATAAACAGCATTCTCAATGGTATCCTTAAAATTGGCGCAGTGACAAAAACTTCATAGAACTCGCTCTAAATAGGTTTCTTGCATTATTTCAAGGAGTAGCTCAGTAAACATCCTTCTGTGGATGGGAAAATAAGGGCAGGTCTATTAAGTCTTCCTTATTTGCTAAAGGGTACTGAAAAATGCTGGGGTAACAGAGGCTATTGTGGTCTAAGCTTAACATAGGGAGGTATTTTAGGGAGGCTTGTGCTCTTCATGAAAGTCATCTTGAACACCTGTTTGTTTCTCACAGAGAAATTTTAAACAAATAAAAAGAGCAGTGAGCTTAAATTGTAATCCTTGGAAAATATAAATGAGAAGTTATTCATTGTTGCTTGTTTTGCTCCTTTAACAGATGTCTGAGCACTAGCTATGAGCTAAGTATCATGCTGGGGATACACAGCACAGTACTGTGGTTCAAAAACTATATTTATGCACGTGTACATCTACACCTACATCTCTCTCTGTATCTGTATCTATATCTATAGCTATACATACCTACATCTATTTCTATATCTCCACATCTCACCCCACAGAGATATCCACAAATATCTCAGTGCTGTGTCATCAGAATTTGATACAGACAAGTGGAGAGGCAATGCTACTTCAGTCACATAAACCTTATAAAGTTATCAATTTAAAAGCTGCATCATCAATCCTTTTAAGGACACAAGGGTTGCTTGATAAGATTCATACTTAAACAGAAGGCCATAATCTCTGGTGCAAAAAAAAAGAGAGATGATTTTGTCGTTGACCTGTCGTAGGCTCAAAATGCAGCCCTACCATTCTAGGTCACAGTTCTTTTAGTTAAGGTAAGTTAAACATGTGATATTCTAAGTGCTTTCCTTATAAGCGAGGCTTATTCTTTTAAATGACAATTAAAAAAGCTAATCACCTTAGATGTAAACCCTTACAAAATTGAATAGACATATTATGTGGATGACACTAAACATTGTGAAACTCTGTAATTGTGTGATTCGGTAACATCTGTCAAGACTGCTGAGATAGACTGGTGTTTTCCACCTGCCTTTGTTATCCAAAATGTATACAGTTCTAGAAAAAAAGGTATTACAAAGTAGTTTTATTTGTCAGAGAAAGATAAGAATCATATGATTTCACTCATATGTGGAATCTAATGAACAAACTGAACTAACAAGGAAAATGGGGACAGACTCCTACATGGAGAGCAGGATGACAGCTGGGGAGGGGAGGGATTGAGCAGAAAAGAAAAAAAGAGAGAAAAAAACTAGTGTTTTTATTTTAAATGACACAAACCTCTTCAAATCAGGCCCTAGGAAAGTAAGACTGGTATTTTTAGAGACATTTGGAGCTCAAATGAGTTATATAATTTTAAACTGCTAGAGAAACAGAGGAAAACTCTCCTTGAAAGCCTCATTAAAAAGGGGAGGGTATGGGAGTTAATAGTATAAAATACAGATTTTTAAAAAAGATTTTATTTATTTACTTTTAGACAGAAGAGAAGGGAGGGAGAAAAAGAGGGAGAGAAACAATATGTGGTTCCCTCTTATGTACCACCAACTGGAGACCTGACCTGCAACCCAAGTATATGCACTGACTGGGAGTCGAACCAGCAACGCTTTGGTTCACAGGCCAGCACTCAATCCACCGAGCCACACCAGCCAAGGCTGAAACACAGATTTCTTAGCAAGTATATGATCTTAAGTTACTTCAAACAGTCTAAACTTTAGATCCTTAACTGTAGGGCCAAAGTTGATCATATTTCAGCAGATAAATCTTAATTATTGTGGGAAATGCTCCAATGGATGTAAAATTATGCATTCATAATAAGTAGCTTGTCATTTTCCAACTACTGTATTGTGCAGAATCTCACTCCTTCTTTCTTTGGACTCCATCTTCTTTGCATCCAGAATCCAATTTTGTTTATGTATTGTAGGCCTAGTCCATCAAGGCAGGCTGAGGTAATGACCAGTGCTCAGGGTTTTGGTCTACATTGTTAGGTCTACCAATCACACCACTTCCACAGTAATCCTTCTCTTTTCTAGTGACTGGGTTAGGGGTAGAAAAGTGAATACAATACAATTCTGTCGAGTGAGATGTAAAGACAAGCTGAGGGAGAGGCTTCTGGCAGATTTTCTTTACACCTAAAAAGAGACTAATGGAAAATATATCTTGTCTTCTGGCCTTAACAAATTATTTATTGCACAAGGAACTGATACCTCCATTGTTGCAGGATTCTTGCAACCATGAAGGGATTTGAAACTAAGTTCATGGTGGTGGAGCAAAGTGGTCACATGCTGAGATGATGTCATCATTAAATGAATGAATCCCACAATTGCCTTCTCTCTGGATTTTTCTTTATGGTATATTGTTATGGTTTATGTCGTTATGTTTAAGTATTCTCTTAAGTCTTTTGTTATTTTAAGCTAACTGCATGCTGCATAATGCAAAAATAACAAAGTAACTTTGTGCTTTATATTTCCTGGAAGCCTGAAATGTAAGGTCTAAAAAGTAAGGTATTAGGTTTGTAAAATTATCATAAACTACTTACTATGAACTTTTTGAATTTGGCATACTGAAACATTCTTGAGTCTGAAAAGCATTGTTAATAAATATTAACTTAAAGCATTTTATTCAGAAAATAAAGATAATTTTGAACAAAAGAAGACAAAAAGATTTTATTACTCACCAAACTTAAAAAAAATCTTTTTCTTTAAGATTTCATGACCTTAAAATATTAGAGACAGTATTTAAAAATCCCTACACTGGATATATTGCCAAGACATGTTTCATGTTGAAAAGGGGACTTCTCTCCAAGAGCTTTTCAATACCTGTGGGCTTTTTATAGGTCACAATCAGTTTTAGGACTTGTTAAAATCTTACAGGCATTAAGGGTTCCATCGGATAATCAGAGGCATGTTGCCTCAGGCCAGATCAGTAACCTCCTGTCCTACTTCATGAGCTTGCTGTACTGTAAACACACCGCCTTACCCTGGCCCTGCACCTACTGCCCTGTCATCCTCATTTACGCAGATCCAAGTTGTTCCTAACAAAAGGCGAACCGCTCATCTGACTGTGCTTCCAGGAAACACAGTTGCAACTGAGTTTTCATATGAAAAACTATGTAGAGAGTTTACAGGCATCAGCATTGAGACACAGTGTTAAAAGAACTGCCATTATTAGGCAGACAAAGAAGACTCTTTCATAATTATAAAGCAATTCTTATTTATTTAAATTGACTTAATTTGATTATTAAAAATTTTCTGGTTTTGGATACCAGTTTGTTCTGAACTTAGTCTGGCAGAATGAAATCATGGTTTATATTTCTAAATAAAATGAGGAAGAATTTTAATAATGAAACTTCAGATGTTCGTTGAGTTATTGACCATATGTGCATTGACCCAGGAATCTGCTAAAGATTTATAAAACAGTCTCTTTTCTATCTGAGAGCAAGTTAGAACACAATTACTTTACCTCTTTCAATATTTAAAGTCCAGGTGAGTGTAACTAAATGTTAAAGTCGTTGTAAAGTGAGCTCTCCCTGTTACTGCAATTCCTGCTTATAGTCCCTTCAGAATCTAACAGGGGAAAAAAAGCTTTCCATGTATACAGACTAACAATAATACTGTATAGTTTGATTTTGTAAAGTGGTAGGCATCCATGAAAAAGTATACCCCCCACTTACATTTAGATATAAAAGCAAAATACAACATGTAATTATTCACAACAAATTAATTTATCTTTGAATTTCAGAAACATAAAGCCAACTTTTTATTTTAAACTACCTCATAGGAACAAATTTAAGAGATGACCATAGTTAAGAATTTTAAAAAAGATTAAATTGTTGAGTGCCATTTTAATCCCAGGTCAAAAAGTCCTGCCGGTCTAAGCACAAAAATTGATTTTATTGCACATATCAGAGCAGGTGCATAAGTGTGTTCATTTTGTTGTTGTTGCTGTTGACAGAAGGTTGTATGTGTAGAAGATAACTTTATCATGCCAAGATTGAATCAGCATTTCCACAATTCTGGTACTTCTTACTCACATTTTTAAATGCCCTTTACCCCCCAAGGCTAGAGTCATCCCATTTAATTCTTTTTGTTTAATGAAAGGGTGCATTCACCGTTTCAGAGGAAAACATTTCTCTTCACAGCAGTGTTCAGTATTGATGTGCTAGCTTGGTCCATGAAGAGTTTCAAGGCAGCTTGGTACTGAAAGTACATTGCAGACTTGTAGCTGGACCAGGAGTGAAGTGGCACAGGCTGGTCTGCAGACACGAGACACAGGGCGGGAGTGCGCTGAGAGGCACCCAACAACTGGAGCTCACAGTTTGCAGCCGCCCCTCTCCCTCTATCCTGAAGCTCAGCAGGGAGTGACAATGGACCCTCAAAGTTGAGACACTGTTCACAGGGTGAAGGGAGGAGCAGCCGTGCTGCTTTGTCAGTAAAACTAAGCTGTCACCTCAGGAGATGACATGAACACTGTAGCTCCTTTAGAAAATGAAAGCCTAACTTCCACTTGTCATCCAGGGAGAGTGATTTCTTTAAATTCTAGCTGTCAGTAGGGTGTGATGTCAGGAAGAAAAGGTGGGCCCTCCCCCCACCCCCCGCATGGTTATGAGATAGCTGTGGAGGGATGTGTGTGCACAGAGGTAAACCTGTGCACAGTGGTGAATTAGAAGTTTAACTTCGGGACAGTTTCTGTGTGTTCCAAATGCTGTGCATTCCAGGGTTCCTCCTTGCAAAACCCCATGGAGGCTTATTTCCCAATCAATAAAAACTGGCCTTTGCCATTGCCCAGTCTTCAAAGTCCTCCTCTTTACTACAAAGGGCTTGTTGACCTGTTAAGAAAATTATTAATGAATATTTATATTGATGGTTACATTAGTGCTGTAAGGAAACTTAGAGCCTCTTTAGATCTACTGTAGTCTCATGTCATAGATCAAGTGAACTGGTGTGTACGTGACCAACTAATTACATGGGAGGAGAAGGCAATGAGTTATTTTTATTATAATTATTATCATAACATAATAATTAAACAATAACTGTTGAAATTGAAAGATGGCAGGGAGTGATACAGAGCTGTAATCAGGGAGATTTGATGGACTGGCTACCCAGAGATCTCCAATTTCTTTAATTAATTTATGGCAATACAAAGTCTTCTCAGCTCACAGAATGTCAGCACGCAAGTGCTTCAAATAGCTAACTAAATTCAGAGCTTCTGGCTTACACTTACCAAAATCACAGAAGACTCTAGTAGAAAGCTGAATGTCAGTGCATTAATTAATAAAGAGAAACATAGCTGTCAAGTAGACTAGAAGGACACATTGATCTTTCAGAGAGTTTAATTGGAAGTAATGATAATTAATTAAAATTATCACTAAACTATTATATGTGGGGCACAGATTGATGTGCTTTACAAAAGTTGTCATCTAATCTCAACAACCCTGTAAGGTAGATGCTATCATTCTCCTTGTTTTAGAAACAAGGAAGAAGAAGCATGGAGGAGTCAGGAATCTTGACCATGGCCATAGACTTAGTAAACAGTGTGTGTGGCTTGTGAACCCAGGCAATCTGGTTTTATCCAGTCTTTCATAGAGCAGATAGAGCCTCAGTAGATGGCTGGGGAAGCACAGAAACAGAGCTAATGCTTAGACACCTGATTTACCTCTTTAGTGACTGGTACAAGGAACCAACCAATACCAGCTGATTCTCAGCCAGGAGAGCATTTGCTCCTAGAGGACATTTGACAACATCTGGAGACGTTTTAGATTGTCACAACTGAATCAGAGGCTTGCTATTGGCATCTAGTGGGTAAAGGCCCAGAATGCTGTTAAATATCCCATAATGCATAGGACATCCTCAACAAAAAAGAATTAGCCAGTCTAAAATACCAGTGGTCCTGGGGCTGAGAAACTGTAGTATAAGGCAGTGAGAGCTGCATCCAGCTCCGCAGTGTGGGTTTGTGTCCCACTAGGGCACGCACGAGGAGTTTGGGATCCAGGTTACTCTGTTACTAGCACAATGTTTAAATGTGCAGTTCAGATTTGCCTTTCTGGGAGGTCCCCACACTCCTTGGATCCCATCTAAGCCGAATTACCCCCCACAAGGTCCCCATCTCCCAATATGACCTCACTGAGGGATAGGATTTCAACTTATGAATTTTGGGGGGACATAAATATTCAGTCTATAACATGAACCTTTTGTCAAATTTACAAAGTGTTTCATACTTTTGATACTACTGTAAATAATACTGCTTTTTACATTTTAATTTTTGATTATTAATTTCAATATGGAAATATAATTGATTTTAATAATCAGTCTGATATCTTACAAGCTTTCTAAACTCACTTATTAGTCCTAACAGTTTTTTGAAAAATGGATTCATTGGGGTTTTCTAAAGATAATCATGCCATCTGTAAATGGGGGCAGCTTTGCTCCTTCTTTTCCAATCTGGGTGCCTTTTCGTTTGTTTTTCCATAGCTGTGGTGGCTGGAGCTGCCAGTACCACAGAATGAGTAGAAGTGGTGGGCATGCATGTCCTTGTCTTGTTCCTGATCTTAGGATGGAAACATCTGGACTTCCACCACTGGTTATAGACTTGACTGTAATTTGTATAGATGCCCCCCCCTTTTTTGACTCAGAAACTTCTGTTCCTAATTGGCTGAGGGTTTCTCTCACAAATAGATACTGGATTGTGACAAATGCTTTTTATATATCTCAAATTCTCTTCCTAAAGCATAAACTGAATCATTTACTCCCTTTCCTAAAACCCATTAAAACCTTCCTCTCACCTTTGAATAAAGTCCAACTTTCATACCGTGGACTGTATCTCTCAACACTTCTCAAAACACACTGCCTGCTACATGGCCAACAAAGTACTCACAGGACTGTGAATGTACAGATGCTATTTCAGGCCTTTGTGAATCATCTTAGGTTCCTCCCTTCTGGAATACTGTCCTCCTCATCCTGTAACACTTAAACCTGTACCAGACACCCAAACAGTCAAGTGAACTTGAACTGTCCTTGAAAACTCAATTGAACATAACTTTCTTTTTGATCCCTACGTCGGTGGTCATTGTTGTATCTGTATTTATGCCCCTGCTGTTGACAGTCGCCCTGCATGTCATTATTTGTTTACTTTTTTGCCTTTCTCTTCAAAGATAGTGGACAACTTAAAAAGTGGACCATATTCAGCAAAATGCTTCATAGAAAATAGGCCCTCAGTACAGGGGAAATAACATTTAGTTATTTCAGAAGACTGAGAAGTGTTACAAAAAATTTCTTCATAGAAATTGTAGACATTATTATTTTTGTATTACATTCTATTGCATACCTGCATTCTTTTCTCAAAGTAACTAGTGCAGTATAAATATTGATAAGACATTCATACAAAATGATAATATAATTATCATCATATCTCTGCTGATGCAATAATACTTAAAGCAAATAGGAAAATGTGATCCTATACTGTCCACCAGGCCAGGGCCCCAGCAAGAATACCTTACATAATATTTACAAGTATTCATTTAATCATTATAAAAAATTTATAAGCAAGTCCTATTATTATCTCTATTTTACTAATGAGAAAACAGAAGCAAGAGAAATTAAACTACAGAGCTGAAAGTAGCAAATCTTGTCTTTCAAATTAGACAATTCAGCTCTAAAATCTATTATTTTCATCTCTGTGATATATTTAATAAAAAAAGACTTTACAAAGCACAAAGTAAAGCTTCTGTGTTCCTTTCACTTTTTTAGCTATATGAACAATAGATAGTTATATCTAATTATGCTGTATGCAAAAACCAAATATTGCTTCCAGATTCCCTATAGTAGAATTATAAATATATTATGAAATATAAGGAATACAGAAATGTTTCTTATTTACTTGAAACGTTCACTGACAACTGATAACTCATAAGCTATAGCTCTCAGAACACTGGCTTAAACACTTAACCTTCCTTGAATTCAGCATATTAGGAAGAACTATCAAATAGAAGTGAATTTAGAACAATTCTATGTGACATAGTGGGTTTTATATGTTCATACTACAGTTACAATGACATTGTTGAATCTTTGTGTACTGGGTGTATGAAATGACCCATGAAACTGGAATACTCATGTAGATTTCACTTACAGATAACAGAATACTTAAGAAAGAAGTAAACATAAAAAATATGAACTGAGAATTGCCTCCCCAAATTAAGTACCCTTAATAACTTTTCTGTTACTAATTTAATATAGCCTTGAAGAAAATAAAGACTCATTTAAAAGACAGTATGAGCCTTGACTGCTGTGGCTCACTTGGTTGGAGAATCCTCCCTTATGTACACCAAACATCACCAAACATTTGCAGGTTTGATTTCTGGTCAGGGCACAGGCTTGGGTTGTGGGTTTGGTCCCCAATGCATATGAGACCAACTGATCTATGTTTCTTTCTTACACCAATGTTTCTCTCCTTCTCCTTCCTTTCCCCTTTCTCCCTAAAATCAATAAGTATGCCTTCAGGTGAGGACTTTTTGGAAATCTCTAGCAGATATGAAACAAATCACCTACACATGAAATGAACTTTTTGTTTTTTTCTATTTCTGATATTTGTGACTGTTCTTGCTTTGCAACTTGCTCTACAGCATCAGTTAGTGAAGATGTGCTGCATTAAGCCAGTGCTAGACAAAATAATAAAGTACATAATTTTTTTCAAAAATTGCCTTTCCGATTTGTTTTTTTTTGCATGCTTAAAAATGGTTAATTCCCAATAAAATCAACTTATCTTATTAGATATGATAAAACCATGGTGTGCCGCTCTATTCCATCCCAAAGTTATTTGCAACTCTAATACTAAGACTACAAAATCAGCAACGAATACTGAATTTGTCTCATGTATCACGTGGTTTAAGCCAGAATTCTATTTCCCTCTCTCTCTCTCTCTCTCTTTATTGTTGTTCAAGTTCAGTTGTCCATCATCAGCCAAAATAATATGCATTTTTTTCACTAAGATAAAAAACAGAACAAAGAATGCTAAGGAGCCAACCTAGGACAGTTCATGCATGACCTGCAGCATGCTGCCATTTGCCCCTCCACACTTCTCATTCTTGTTGCTTCAAGTTGACACCCATCTTCTCTGCTTCAATAGTTTGGTACTGCAGCCACTCTCAGTCATGGTTGCCTTCTTTTAAGTAGCATTATTTTTAAATTGTGGCAAAAAAGTCTATGTGATAATTTGTCACCAAAATTTATACAGTTTTGCTGGAGATTATGCTAAATTGCTTTCCAAAAAGATTTCCAAGTATATATATTCACTGAGAGTGTAGAAATGCATTAAGACATCAGTATGCAAATACACATTATTGAGCTCTAAGGGACAACCATAATAAAAAGATTTTCCCATATTTATTTCACCACAGAACCATTTTGCCATGAGATACCTATTAACGTGCTTGATAGGACACCAGTTTTCAGGACACAGCTTGAAAACCATTAAGATTTGGTAAGAAATGAAAAAAAAAAAAAGGACAGTTTCATTACTGTCAATATTTTTACAACATTCTTCCATCTGGAATAGACTACAGAAATTTCAAAATATTTGTGAACTAAGAAAAAGCATAACATATGCAGGACTCTATTTTATATTAAAAAGACTGAATCATATGTCCAGCAGGAGTTTCTGGAAGTTGTACAAAGAGGTGACTGATGAATTCAGTATTTTGCTGACACCAGTTTTTAAATTTGAGTTCACTGTATAAAATTTCATGAAGTACTTAGTTTCAAAAATATATATATTTAAAGGCATACACTATTTAATTATAGTTTGTCTTTAAAAGCTAAAGATATGCTTTGTTTTTTATTATTTGAGAAAAAAGTAATTTCAAAATTATTTGAGAAATTTAGGAATAAGTGGGACAAAAACAGCCTTTAAATATGGAGGTTAAAAGAAAACTCTTGATTTGGAGCTACACTTTTATCA
The DNA here is from genome assembly GCA_004027475.1 of Anoura caudifer. Taxonomy (NCBI): domain Eukaryota; kingdom Metazoa; phylum Chordata; class Mammalia; order Chiroptera; family Phyllostomidae; genus Anoura; species Anoura caudifer. The sequence continues at coordinate 27,775 of PVKU01007667.1, read as the reverse complement.
GTATTGTGGATTGGTTTAACTGTAAGTTCTTCCCTCTACAAAACCACTACCCCCTGAAAAAACATACTTCTTAGAGCATTGTTCCGATTATAAGAGAAAATGCCATCTCTATGCTCACCCCCAAAATATTCCTATGATTTGAATATGTGGCTGAGATCTCTGACCAATAAATGAACAGACTGAAAAAGCAGGGTGGACCTGAGAGCAAACATGGCTTTCAGGTTAAGCAGTAAGCAAGTCAAGGAACTAACTCCCCTGAGACTCCCACTGAGCCAGGATCGCCTGGAGAGGAAAGGCAAGCAGTGCCTCTGGCTGTCGAAACAGACAAATCTAATTGTTTTGGGGGAAAGCATCTGCAATGTCAACTCTAGGGATTTCTACAAATTAAGAACAAATATTTGTGATCTCTAAACAAACCAACAAAATATAAGACACTGAATAAAGTTAGACACCACAGTTTTCTCTTTTGTTTTTTCTGTGCGGTTATTTCAGCAGAGATGCTTCTGAACACCAAAATCCTTTCTCCTTTACCTCTTCTGCACACAGTTTATAGCCTCCCTTGCAGTGGTTACAGCCATGTATCTGAGTTCTGACCTCTGCCTGGCTGATAAAAACTTCCCATAGGCCCTCTTCCTTATTCTTCTTCCCTCTGGCAGCCAGTGGTGCCAATAACCACATGATCTTAAATATCATTAAACGCATATGACAGAGTATCCATCTCAAATTTCCTGCCAAGTGACCATGTTAGGTAGAGTGGAGGAGTCATCTCTATACTTCTCAGCAGGAATCCTACGTTGCCACGGGAATGACTGATATGTGTGGTCCACTCTTCCCTTGGGAAACGTTATTGGGGTTAACCCCTTAATACTCCACTATTATCAGACCTTAAGCATCCATGTCTGTACATGATGGAGAGAGGTAAAAGTCATAAAGAAATCTAAAGGTTTGGATAGATGGGACTTTAAATTGTCCTGCTTCAGGACACCATGAATGTGTACTAATGACAAAAGAAGAGCATGCCTGGGTTGTGCTAGCTAAAGCTATGATAAAGATTGCTAACTGTTCACTAAAACCTGTTCCCCATCTTCTTGACAATACAGTTAATTGACCCTTCCTGGTATCCCTGACCATGTGGCCATGTCACTATACCTATGGAGTGTGAACAGAAGTTATATCACTTGCTGCCCTGGCCTATAGAAACTTCCCACATGCACTTGTCAATGATCTTTTCCCCTTCTGATTGACTTAAATAGAAACAAATCCCAGGGTGTGATTTAAAACCATTTGTTGAAAATGGCAGAGTCTTCAGCATGAAGCAGAGCCACAACGGATTTGGAACCTCTGCCTGTGACATAGGAAAGAAATATAGGGTATCCCCCCTCCTTTTAGCTCCCAAAGTTTGAGTGCTATTGACTAAAGCTGCTTAGCTTTCCCTTGTGAATACCAGCCTGTTACCTAAGCTTATATGCACTGTGTTCTAGTGTAACTCAAGTATCAAGAAAGTTTGGCTTGCATGCCAGTAAGGAATTGGTACCTTACATTTGTATTACTCTTACATTTGTATATCAATTCCTTAAATTTGTATATTGCTCTTACAATTTCATAAATTCTATTTTATGTGATTTCTAGTGTATCCCCAAAGATAGGTATGGATTCACATCTCTATTTTAATATGTGCTATTATAAAAATTTTTAAACACAGTAATCTATGAGGTGAAACATAGCACCAGAGATAGCACATTAGCAACTAGTTACATTTTATGCAATGTTTAATTACATTGTCAACAAAATGAAGTGAAATACATGTAATTAATTTTAACATGTAATTAATTGTAATTAATGATATATTTCCCATGTCAATATAGATTTTCTATTAAGCCTATTGAGTAAATGCTTAATATTCTGTGGTAGAGGTTTTCTTAAATTTACTTAACCAATCACTAAATTAAGAACATGATTTTTTTGTAGAACTTTTCTTTCATTTAAAGAAGTGTAATTATAAACATTCATACATATATTTTTATGGACTTGTCTAGTTTGTCTCCAGTCTATGGTAAGTTTAAAATTGATATTTCTATTGCCAAATTGCCCTGTAGAAAGGCATAAATTAGAAGTCTTAATAGTGTTTGGTATATTTCCTAATCCCTTCCTGATACTAGGAATTATTTATCATTGGATGATTTGGCAAGTGATAGGAGGTCATATTACTTATTTGTTTCTTTGCACTTTTGTTGCTAATAATGTTGAGCATTTACTTTTATAGGCAATCTGTGCAAATTTTTTCATTGATCTCCTAATCATTCCCAATTTTCTTACTTTGAAAGATTTAATATATTTGCTTTTAGAGAGAGGGGAAGAGAGGGAGAAAGAGAAGGAGTGAAACATGAACGTGTGAGAGATCCATCAATCGGTTGCCTCTTGCACTCTCCCAACTGGGGACCTGACCCACAACCCAGGCAAGTGCCCTCACTGGGAATCCAAATGGAGACTTTTTAGTTCAGAGGCCAGCACTCATTACGTTCAGCAACACCAGCCAGGGCCTAATCATTCCCAATTTTCTTTACTTTTTCCTTTTTTATTATTTCCTGTTTTATTCACTTGTTTTTCCGATTTGTTACAGTTTTCTATATTTCATATTTTATAAAAATCTCTGATTTTCACATATTGCTAATGATATCTTTGACTTATAGGCAATTAGAAAGTAAGGCTTGAAGTGGTTAATTGGTGGTTCCAAGGTCCAAGTGGCAAAATCATAACTAGATGCCAGGTCTTCTGATCCCAGTTTTGGGATTTTGTTTTAAATTCACCTTCATAGTTGCCTTTCTTGAAATGAGGAAGTTAGAAATCCAAATAGGAGATGCAAGAATAATTGCACTTGGATGATGCATTCCTTCTAAAATATTTTTGAGTACTTACTAAAGTAGACTGCATACTGCCCCATAGGAAAGTAATATTTCTTGCTTTCTCCTTAAGGCTGTGTGCTAATATAATTCCTAGCACATAGTAGCTCCTCTGTATTTGGTCCTAAGTATTTGTGAGTGAATGAATGAATGAATGTGCAGTTAAAGAGATAAAAGACCTAGTTTCTACATTTAAAGGATTTCCAGTCTTGTGGAAGTGACAAATAAAAGACAAAAATAACAGGAAATGAAATGTATTATAATGAAAATAAGCATAAAATTAATCTAATATTTAAGTAAATGTTAGAAATTATTGATAATGACTTCAAATCCCTTTACTCAAATATATTAGCTAAGAACACAGCACATTATGATGGGACATTTTCCTTTAGTGAAAAGTAATGGAGTCACGAGAAGCACGCTGGCTTTGTAGTCAGATACACACCTGTGTTGAAGATTCAGCTTTTCTCGTTCTTGTCTGAATAATACAAATGAGGTGGCTTCTATGAACCTAAACTTCTTTACCTGTCAATATCATTAATGATGCCTGTATCTATCCTAGGGTCTTAGAAGAACGGAAAGACAATAGATACAAATTACTCAGCTCTTAGAAGGTGTTCTAGAGACAATTGTTCTTTTTTATGTTCCTCGGATAAATTATCTTAAATATAGCTCATATTGAAGATTACCTGCCATTCTATGCCCATGATTATAACTTAGAAAAATGTTAATAGTTTATTATCTTAATTTGACCTTTCTTACTAATAGAGCTTGGGCAATCAGCAGCATACCTTAACCATGAGACTGTGCATCTGTCTTACACAGAACAATTTAGAGACAGAAATTATGTATTGAGTTTAAATTCTTCAAAAATATATGTGGCACTTGGCTTTTAAGTTCCAAAGATCATCAAAAGCACTTAATAATATACTGTATAAAATACAAAAATATTACTTAATAAAAGATATACAAATGCTGAAGAACAGACTTTCAATAAAGATCACATGGTGTTACCTTGCCTGTTCTTAAACCATAATTTTTCCAAGTGGGTATTACAGACACGTTGATCTGGGTATACTAAGTAGACTCAGTAACCACTGGTGACTCAGGAAAGTTGTTTGTGCTGAAATCTCACATGCTTCCTGTCGTGGGAGTGTGACAAGGACAGCCCTTGCAGGTCAATGTGCACATTTTCCAAAATGTGATAATTCCAAGTTCCCAAGGAATTGGTCCCTCCTTCCCATTTAATGTTGGGTGGTAGCTGAGCTATTTTCTTATTTCTGTTACTTTTCCAGGAAATTTTGGACTATTTATGTTATTAATTATTTATGGTTCATATTGTCATACTAAAAAGAGGAATTTCAACAACTTTACTTTTTGAATGTATTTTGAGTGGTCTTAAAATCACTAAATAGTTTACTGATTTAGTGGTAGAATAAACAAAGATGATTTTTAAAAATGATGTAATTCTTTACCTTAAACCAAGCTGGTCTTAATCAAATATTCTATATTCAATATTTTGTTGATCTTCAGAAGCCTTAATTTTCAGATTATTTTCTTGTTTACTAAAAAAACTTTCTTTATTATGTGGTGACTATAAGAGTTACAATAGGATATGCTGCTGAAGAAGTATTTCAACAATTTTATTTACAAATATGAAAATACAACAGGCTGCCTTTTTATACTTTTGAAATATTTTTCTTCAGGAAATTTCATTTATTTTTTTGCTTCAAACCAATTTAATTGACAACAGCCTCAATGACTCAAATATGTACAAAATATACTGATATTTATGAAATAAGATAAGATTATGAAACTTTCCTTTGAAAACAAGTTAGAAACTTTTTTATTCTTGTATTTGAAGACAGCAAAATGCATTCCTCTAATGATATAAAATGAACAAAAAACTGAATTACTGAGGCAAATGACAAACTTTGTAATTCTGGTGGAGACAAAGTATTAGAAGTGGAAGCTGAATAAACATTTCTTTTTGGTCCACTATTATCCATATACATAATACAAAATACATAAACAAGGAATCAATCATAATGAAATCAGTAAGAGAGCACAGAGATGGTTATTCGTATGTAAAATTTGTCCCTCTTATTAGTATAAAAACCCTGCCCAATTTTCTCTGTAATATAAAAAATTATCTTTTCCTGATCTTCTATTTGTCTTTTGTACATCTAACCTTAATTCACTATTTTACAAATTAAAAAGCTTAGATAAGTATGGAAAAGTGCTAAATCTCAATAAATAACAGTTTCCATATCCTGGGCACTACCAAGAGAAATGCAACTTCTGAAAACTTTTCAATAGAAACTACCAAAAATCAAGAACAAAGAAAACATAGCAAAAATTCAGAAAAGAATCTCTCAGTAACTTTTATGATAATATCAAGTGGTCTAGCATATATGTAGTTTGAGTCCCAGAAGAAGAAGGAGAAAGGGAGTCAGAAAAGTATTTGTGAAAAATAATGGACAGCTGAAAATTTTCCAAATTTATTAACTCTATATACCCACAGATCCAAGAAATAGCAAAATAAATAAATAAATAAATGACAGAACAAAGCTCACAAAAACACATTGTAATCACATTTTTTTAAAATTCTTTATCACTTTATCTTTTAGTAATAAAAGATGTTAAAACATTTTTAAAAGAGTACATTATGTATAGAAGCTCAAAGAAAATAATGAACATAGACTTCCTATCACATGTTAAATGTTTTGAGAATTTTTTGTGTTCATGATTGTGTCTGGATTTCCTTCTCAATGTTCATCTCCCAGCGCTTCCTCAAAATTGTCCTTGGCTAAAAGTGCTAACTGATACTTCTAGATGAAGCTCTATCTCCAAAGGCATATAACCAATTAATTTTGTCAGATTACTAAAATAAAATTTAGTAGTGAATTTCCAATTTGACATGTATGCAAATCAATTGCATTTAATTTAAGGTCCATTTTAACTGTCTTTGATTGTTCTGGTTGATAATCTTCCAATATTCATAATTTTATTATATATTTTGATAATACACAAAACAGAGGGTCCCAAAGTAGACAGCAATTCATTTTGCCACTACTGAAGATTTAATGTATATATACACTTTTGTCCAAACTGATAATGAAAAGTGAATAAAAAACTACTGAGAACAAGCTCCTAATATAGCAAGAGATTTGGTAACTTTCTGTCCAAGTTGAATTTAAAACATTTTTTGTAGTCCTTAATAAATAGTTAGATTTTTATTAGGATTCATCCTAAAGCCTTGATTGCCTCACTCACTCTCATACAATATTTAATTTGTAAATATATTTCACTGGTTTATAATTAGAAAAAAGTAATCAGTTCAACAAACTTTTCAGTTCAGATGTAATGAAATGTTTCATTTAAAAATGGCAACCAGAGCAGAGTGGGGAGGAGAATAATGGAAGAAAGAAGGGGAAGGGTCATCAAGGGATGTGTATGAAGGACACATAGACAAGGAAAACAGGAGGGTAGTAGGATTGAGGGTAGGAGGTGGCGGCCAGTGGGATGGGGGAGAGTGGTGGTGGAAAATAGGGACAACTGTAGTTGAACAACAATAAAAAATAATAATTTTACTGTACTTAACAATAAATAAAAATGGTTTCACTTAAAAAGATGGTGTATCTCACTGATAAAATTACTTTCCCTTCGACTTTCACTGCTTCTAATAATGATTAAAATGAAATTTTATATTTTTATGCCTTCACTAAGAGTCATCTTTGAGGCTCACAGTCAGATAACACTTTCAGATAGTTTAGATATCAAATACAATGTATGAAAAACTGATAATCAAAGTGTCAGAAAAACTACGCAACTGATATCTATATTATTTCAATCATTGGGAACTGCTAGATTTCTAGATTCTTACAAGCTTTAGCCTCAGTCCCTCTCCTTCTTTACCCACTTCTATCTAGGAGCAGATAAATGGGATTAAACCCAAATCCATTCATTTTTTTCCAGGATTTTCTTTTACTTGACATTCCATTGTGTTTTATAGCCATGTATAGCCACTTACCTGTTTTACCTGTAAACTGTGGGTTAACTCCTCAGAGAAAGTCCATTACTTTCACTGAAACCTCATCACATGGGTTTTCCTTTTCATCTGCCCAGCCTCCAGGTCTTCCTTCCAACAGCTGATGGCCCCAGCCTGGTTACTCTTCTTTTTGATTCTCGTTTCTTATCTGTTAAGTTTGACTTTGCTCCTTGCTTTTTTCTCTTCTATTGCATCCTCACAGTTACTGACCACATGGATGCTGCTGACTTTCCCCATTTCTCTGCCCATAATCTCTGTGTTTGACAAAAAAAGTCTCTGGACTTTCGCTACAGTTTTGGTCATCGAATTTCCAGTTACAGACCTGGCTCTTTCTTTTCTTAGAGCCTATGACATTTCTTAGAGTCTTGCCCATGTCTTTTCTTAGAGCTTGCCCTTGCCATTACTCACTGTTTCTTTGTTCTTAAAAATTACATTTTTTAAAAAATGGGAACAAAAGATTTAGTGGGAAAAAGAAGGTTTGAAAGTAAGTGTTATACCAGATAAATGAATTATCTGGTTTTGGTAAACAAAACTGCTTGAGACCTTGAATGACAATAATGCTGGTTGAAATTATTGTCATTTCTTCCTCAGCTGGGAAGAATTCCTGATAATATCACATTCCTGATAATGACTGGTGGTAACAAAAGACATAATTGAGAAATATAGGAATTTACATGAAAAATTAACAGTAAGGGATTAGTCATCATAAATGAAAGCTTTTAGAGTATTAATGTATTATTTATATTCATTATCATGATAGAACACTAAATCAATATAACATTGGTGATATTCTATACGTGCTTCATATCATTTTGTGCAGAACTTCACTACTGGTCTTCTGATGCTGTATCACAATTATTTGCTCACATATCTCCACCATTAAATGAAATGTAATTCATGTAATCAATTTCTAGTCTTATTCTAAAAAGAAGATTGTAGACAGTTTTAGGTCCACTAGTCAAGTACCACATTTTACTCATTATTTCAAGTGTATAATTAATTAATTGGTTCAAAATTTCAAAAATGAAATAATATATAACTTAATGTGCTTGCTATAACAATAAAGTTTATAGCATTATTTGTTGCAGTTTATTTTGGATGTCACTGTTTGCTCAAGGACATAGGGAGAGAGGGACATAGGGAAATATCCTTTGGCACTGATTTGCAGGGAAAGAATACCCCTTGGACACTTCAGAGAGAAGCCTCCCTGCAGGAGGGGTGGCTATTCTGTGGCTGGATTCTGAGAAGTAATGGTATTAACTAGCATCTGCAAGCTGTGAAATAAAGGAAAACTAAAGCAAAAATCCCTTTTCAAGAAAGATAGGCAAAGAATCAATCAAGAAGAGAAATGAAGACCGGAGTTTTCAATTCAGATGAGAAAATTGGGGCAAGTGACTTTGTAACAGGGTGCAGCCAAGAGGGGGGCCCCAAAAGGGAGTTGGAATGGGGCCCAGAACTCAGGGTGTCCAGGAAATATTAGAGGGACATATAAGATGTCCTCACCCTTCCCCCACAGGTATGAGTTGGGGGAAGGGACACATGGAGCAGGGACATGCAGAGCTGCTAATCCATGGCATGGTCCTTTAACATATCTATAGCCTTTGGCTGGTAGCTTAGATGTGTTAAATAGCTGTGACCATGCTCTGAGCCAGGGGGGATGGAAAGGACTTCCCAAGGACGAGACTGGGGGAGGAACCCTAAGTTAAAGCACCTGTGTGGGACCTTGGAGAAGATTGGCTCCAGAAAATGGGACACACCTGCCCAGACTCATGATGGCATCCCAATAACCTTGGAAACATACAGGAATGCTGGCAGGTGTAAGCGATTGTAGGAGGAGTCGGAAATAGGGCTGCAGAGGAGGATTGGCGTGGGGATTTAAACCCAGGCGTGGCAGCCATTTGGGGGGAAGATCGGTTTCACAGGGCGAGATCCATGAGGTTTCACCAGAGAGCAGGACCCGCAGCTCCATGAGGGGAGATCCCCAGAGATCCTGCCTGGACGACGACACAGCTGATGGTGTCAAGAGCCTGGATCCCAGACATTTGCTTCTCTTCCTTGCAATTACGGTACCCTGAATTAGGGCAGAGGGAGATAGGAAGCACTGTGGGTGTCTGGGTATCCTAAAGGACTTTGATATATTAATGGAGACATTAGGTTGCTACTTTGACTCTGTATAACATTAATAAACATTTCCGTTCCTTTTCACAAATCTCTGGCTTTGAGAGGCATCTTTCCATAAGGCGGCGAACAATAACGGACCCTTTCTGTTGCTCAGTAACAGTTTTGGGGGCTCGTCCGGGATCTTAATTGCCCATGGAAGACTGACCCCTCAGGTTCGAGAAAGTGAGACTTTGGAAGTGTTTTGCCAGTCTCAAGAACCTTCTGTTTGCTCTGTAACAACTTTAAAGGGGCAAACATGAATTTGTGCTAGGAGAGATTTCCTGAAACTTCCAGCACAGGAAACCATTTATAGAGTGTCTGTGGCCCTGCTCACAGATGGAAGGGAAAGGGCAGATTAGGGCAACAGGCCCAGAAGGACACTTTCTGGATCTTCTTGCAGGCAGTTAGGCTTTCATTTCTAGTGGCAAAGTGTGTTGTGATCACTACCTGTGATTTTCAGTCAACTTCCCGTATGTGTAAGTACAGAAGGCGAGAGAGAGACCGACAAGGAGAGAGAGACTGATGTATTGAGAAAAATTGCTTATGCAATTACGGGAGCGGGCAAGTCTGAAATCTGTAGGACAGGCCAGCAGTAGAAGCTCTCAAGCAAGAGTTGATGATGCAGGCTTGAGAGGTAGGTTTCTTCTCTGGGAAACCTTCATTTTTTTCCTGTAAAGCCTGTCAACTGATTGGAGGAGCCCCATAGACACTGTTGAGGGTAACTTCCTTCATGTAAGGTCAACTGATTTTAGATGTTAACCACATCTACAGAACGTCTTCCCAGCAACACATATATTAGTATTCAATTAAATAACTGGGTACCATAGCCTATCTAAGTTGGTACCTAAAAGTACCACAATCTACTCCTTGACAGTCGGGCAGCCATACACATACTCTCAAACCAATAAAATCTTCATATAAAAAGAGTAATAAAATCATACTCCTGTCTCACAGGAAGCAACTTTCTTCTTTTAACCCAAAACACACTTTTCTCCTGAAGAGAATGTAATGTCCTTGGGTGGTGTTTCCTCTCAATATCTCATAACTTAATACTGTGATTTAATGTTAACTACTATTAATAATAAGGGGATAAAGGAGGGAAGAAAACAGTTTAGTATGTATGTATGAATACTGCGTAGGATCCTTGATTCATATAAGTCTGATTTGACAACCCAACTGTTTGTGAGAGCTCAAATGTTAATATGGATCTGTGGCTAACCATGTTATTTTAAATTAAAGCTTAAAAATTTGCAATTGCAGTTGACATACATTATATTATTTTCAGATGTACAACATGGTGATTAGACACATAACTTTTGAGGTGAACACCACAGTAAAGTTAGTATATGTCTGACACCATGCACAGTTATTACCATGTTATTGACTATATTCCCTAAGCTGGACTTCACATCCCCATGACTGTTTTTATAACTGGTGACTGATACTTTTTTAACCCCTTCACTTTTTCCACCCATGGCCCTGACCACCCCCATCCCAACTGGCAACCAACAGTTTCCTCTCTGTATGTATGATTTTGTTTCTGTTTTTTGCCAAACATGCTTTTTCTCTCTTTAATTATATAAGCAAATAAGACATGAGGCTTTATTGTCAAGTTTTTCTTTTGAGTAGTTTTCATACTGAATATCAAACAGGAAATTGAAGTCAATTCAAATGTGCTGCAGTAAATGGAGGTCAGTCTCCAGAATTTAAGCAGAGCTCAGCCTCATGAGAAGTGAAAAAGAAACGGACAATAACTACTGAGGATACAACAGTAAACAAGACAGATTTGGTCTTGGGGGGTTCCACCAAGCGGTTGTTGGTAGGGAGCTTGTCAGAGCTCATACAGAACTAAAAAAGGCACTTGAGTCTTGGAGGCAAATTAAGTCTTGCTGGTATCACCAGCAAGTGCCTTGTTACATCTGACTTCTATTGGTCATGTTTATTTTCCTATGGTAATCCCTTGGAGTTGATAGAACTACTCAGAATATTCCATAGTGTTTCATACGTGCCAAATGGAGGAGTCTCTCCATGCTTAGACTGGATTGTGTAGAGAGCAAGGCACACTCACGGTGATGCGGGCAGCAGCAACCACAGTGAGATGGCTGCCCAGGTTCGGGAATGTCAGGGAACTAGGTTATGGTACTCGTGAGCCCGCAGCAGACATATTCAGGGGAGATTTATTTCAGGAATGCTAGTAGAAAAAGTGATTTGACTGAACAGAAAAGTGAGTTTTGAGATGAGTCTTTAAAGAATTAGGTATAATACTGAAAAGTAATAGATCATTCAAAGGCCTTGAGCCTCCAAGAATGTGACAACAGAGCACTTCATTGCCCATTAAATTCAATCTTCCTGTTAGACACATTGTGGCCCAGATACCATGATGTATTTTTCAATGAAGATCTGATCTTTATTCTTTAATGACTAATACATATCAGCGATATTTGAGAGCAGATCCATTATTTATATATCTCATTCAAAGAGTCACTTATTACAACATATTCAGAAAAATCCTTTTATTTTATTTGAAGTTAGCCTTTAATAGAAAATATATGAAGACATTATTGTATACTCTGCAAAGTAGATACTATGCAATTCCCAGTTCTCCCAGGCATGGCCTGCCCTGCACATGGTTAATAGCAGTTAATGATCCAGGCTGACTTCCCAGAGCCTCTTTCTTAACACAAAGGATTTTTATTGAAAGACCAGAGTCCAGTCCATGTGTCAATTTAGAGATATAAATAAGAAATTAAGGAAGAAAAAATGTTTTAGAAATTTATTTTTCCAATTTGTTTGTGTACTTTCACTTTCCAGTGAAACCTAATATGATTATCCAAGCACTGTGCAAAGTGAAAAATGTTTTAACAACACATTATATAAACATATAACTCCCATTGTATTCTCTAGCACTTAAAATGTAAAATAGCTCACCCAATTTTGTCAACAAAGAAAGAATCTGCCAGGCTCTTCAATAATGTATAACTTTCTTTTAAACAATGCCCATCTGGCATTATTAATAATCTATTTTCTTATGAAAACTTCTCAATAACATTAGAGAAGATAAATTAAATTTGGGACAAACATAAAACTGAAAACTGGGGTAAAACCATGGAAAAATGTGTTGAGAGAAAGAAGAACTTAGCAAGTACTCATTCATCTTTAAGTATCTGAACCTACCTCATTCACTCAATGACATGTATTTAACCCAGCTAAGGGCTAGTTCTGTTCTAGGCATCCAGGATACATCCTTGAACCAAACACCAGTCCACCCATCTCAGGGCTTTCATTCTACTTCCACAAGGTTGGAGTTTTTCAGAGCAACAATAAGAACAAAAAGAAATTCAAGAAATCTTTAGTTCTGATATAGGTAGTAGGAAAATAAGAAAGTGGGATAGTAAACATCTCACATGCCCCCTAGAAAATTAAAAGGAAGCGTTATTTTGATTGAGATGTTCCCAATGGGTAATCTCTTCTTTCCCCAATCTCCACTACACCAAGCATCAAATTCAAAATGAAAATGTTCAATTAGTTATTCAGAAATTTCTTACAGATTTAACTCAAATACAAGAGCAATAGGTTTCTTAACTATTGTAGATCACAATGGAGCAGTTGGCAAATTACGGTTTGCGATGTTAAAAAAAGCCCTAGATGACATTTAACAAAACATTAGATCTTTTCACAAATGCATATTCTTATTTAGTTACTTATTTTCTGTATGATTAGACAGTGAGTCAACTCTCTGATGTTTCACAGGGATAAAAGTTCTTTTTAAAAAATTATTAGGCTTAAAACTCATGAAATGTCTTTCTTTAAACAAATCTTAGCATTTAACCTTAATTACTGAAGTCATATGTGCTCCATTCAGAAAATTTGGGAAATACTGAGACCAGAGAACTGGAGAAAACTCTGAAGGGCCTTTTTAAAGTACTGTTAGGAGTTTTGGTGTGTGTCTTTTTTTTTTTTCTATCACATTTTTGTTATATAGTTGTAGGGTAAGTGGAGGCAGTCTGGCTTCCTCACCCAGGTGTCCGGGTAGCTCAGGGAAGCGGTGTTCCCACAGCCTTGGAGGGGCCTGATAACCAGTGTTCTCATAGCCTTGAGACTGGGTCTGATAAACTGTTTCCATAACGTGAAGGGGGCTTGCATGCACACAATTATGTTATATTATATAATGTTCTGGCAGTTTTCCAGCTTTGTTCCCCTCTTGCACTTAAACAGGTAGGGACTCCATGGGGCGATGATGATGAGACACACACAAGGGGGCAGGGGCCATGACATGAGACATGCAGATACACCTGCAGCTTGCAGCATGTGTGACTCACCCACCCATGAATAAAGGCATGCCTGACATCTCAACAGCTCCATGGATATTGTCCATCTGACGAATACCATGAATCTGCCCAGCCTTGGAGGGTTGCAACATGATAGTATACATAATTTTCTGTCATGTCATATAGCATATGTAATTTCAAACTCTTCCCAGTTTCCTCGTTTTTTCCCTTAGCAATCCCAAACATGTTCCTTAGTCAATAAATATACATGTGTTTGCGGCATGTAGATTTTTTCCATATGTATAAAAATACTTTGAAATGTATAAAATATTGTTCATATGTCTGTTTATTTTCTAAGGGACAAATGGCATGCTCACCTTAAAGGTTGTGTGTGTGTGTGTGTGTGTGTGTGTGTGTGTGTGTGTACATTCATGTATATTTTCCCATATTATTCACTGGAAAGTCACCCTTTTAGGTTTATGGCCCTTCATTGCCTTTCTAAACCTTTCTAATTTATGTCAAGTTTTTTTCCACTCCATTTATTCAACATTAGCCTACCTTCTCTCACAGAAGAAACAGAAGGCATGGGAAAAAATCCTACATCTTAAATTTATTTACATATTTGTCCAGGATTCTTACTTTTCCTCCTTGCTCAGTTTTCTCTAATTTTTCTGTGTGTGATCTTTCCTTATGTTCTGAATCCTATCACCTTAGTACCACATCTGAGGCCACTGTGTCAATATTTATCATAGAATTTGTTCATTTTATCTACCTGATTATATTTCTTGGCAAAAAAAGTTTCTCAACAACGTTTATTGTCATATAAATATTAATAGTTATTCTTTAAAAAAAACAAATGTTTTATTTATTTATTTTTACAGGGAACAGAAAGGAGGGAGAAAGGGAGGGAGAGAAACATCGAGAAAGTAACATTGATCCATTGCCCCTCATACCTGCTCTGACCAGGGATGGAATGGGTGCCTCTCCCTCTGAGGGAGGGTGACCAGCCAGCTAAGCCGCACCAGCCAGGGCAGATATTCCTTTTTCTAAATGAAAATAAGCTTATCATTAAAAAAAGAATATATTTATTTTTAAATGATATTCTATTTTTTAATCCCTGAAACTGATCATTTGTGTTGTCTAATTTTTTCATCACTTATGCTAGGAATTTGTCAATTTTACTAGTTTTTTTTTATTTTAATTGTTGTTCTTGTACAGTTATCTGTCTTTTACTCCCATCCCAGCCCACTGCCCCAGCCCTCCCCACCTCCCTACCATATCCACCCCCCCTAGTTTTTGTCCATGTGTCTTTCATACTTGTTGCTCCAAACCCTTCCCCTTTTCCCCTGAAATTCCCTCCCCTCTCCCCTCTGGTGACTATCAGCCTGTTCTCAATTTCAGTGTCTTTGGTTATATTATGCTTGTTTGTTTGTTTTGTTGATTAGGTTCCTGTTAAAGGTAAGATCATATGGTATTTGTCTTTCACGGCCTGGCTTATTTCACTTAGTATAATGCTCTCCAGTTCCATCCATGCTGTTTTTTTTTAAGAACTGTTTCCTTTTAGTAATTTTTCTTTTTTCCTTAGTTGGTTTCTGCTTTTTTTTTTTTAATTATTTTTTTCTAATTACGCTTGCGATTCTTTTATAAGCCATATACTGATAAATTTCCAAAAAAATTTAGGTGTTTGCTTTACTTACCTACTTACTACGTATCCTTCATGTCTAGCTGAACTCTACTGTTGTCACAGAAAATTCTCTGAATTATGAAAGTACATTGATATTTTTTGAAGTTTGTTTTATGGCTAGCAAATGTTCTATTTTGGTAAATAGCCAATGTGTATTTGAAAAGTTCATATTTTGTGTAGCTCTTTGGTCTACATTAAAGTTAAACAAATTGAGTCAAATTTATACTTCTGTTAATTTTGTTTTTCAAAATTTTATATTCTTAGTGATATTTGGCTTGCTTGTTCCATCAGTAAAAACAGAATGTATTCAAATCTCTCCTGTTTGTGAATTTGACTACCTCTTTTTTGAGTTTTGCTCATTTTGCCTTATATATTTTAAGCTAGAAGATTACATGCAAATAAATTTAAGGTTCTTAGATCTTCCTTCCTGTTCACTGGACTCTATCATTATGAAATATCCCTGTTTTCCTTGTAATGCTTCTTTCTTTAAGGGTAACTTTTTCAGATATTAGTGCTATAGATTAAACACTTTTTTGTTCATGTTTGCATGGTATAAATATTTCCTTCCTTTTATTGTCAAGTCACCTGTGCCCACAAGTATAAGGTGAATCTGTTGTAATTGCCAAATGTTATTTTGAAATTTATTCTAACATTTTTATTCATTAAAATGTTATACAATTTACATTTAAACAATAAATATATTTAAATGTAAAGTTGTATTACTTTTCTTTGCAACCCATTTGTTTTTATAAATTAATTTTAAAAAATATTACATTTCCTCCCCTTGTTTAGTTTGTAGTTATACAGGTCACACAACTTTAGCTATTTCATTAGCAAAGGCTCTGAAACAGGAGTCAGCACACCATAGCCCAGGTCACCTGCCTTTGTAAAAAATGTTTTATTGGAAAAAGTCATGTCTTTTCATTTACTCCTGATAATAAATTCATTTATCCACCGTCTCTGACAGTTTTCACACTACATCTGCGGACTGAGCAGTTTGGTCAAACTCATATGGTGCACAAAGGCCAAAACTTCTGCTACCAGACCCTTTTCAGACGCTGTTTGCTGAGGCCACACTGAACTTCAGCATGATCCCTGAACTGTTCCGATTTGTCTTAAATCATTACGACCATGGTCAAGCAAAGTTTATCAGGACACTTGAATCCTATTTACACTCTCCTGTTTTCTGTATTATTTTTACCATGTAGGTTATTTTTACATACATTTCAAACCTCAAAAAGTAAAATTGCTCTTATGGAAAATTGCTATTTTACACGAACATGAATCCAAGTGAGTACTTGGATTTATGTAAATAATTACACTTTCTGGTCATCAATTTAATCTTCCTGTATTACTGTGATTTCATCTAGGACAGTCTTCTTTCTCCCTAAAGAACACCACTTAGTATATATTTGACTGTGAGTCTACTGGGGACAAATTCCTTCGTTTCTTTTCTTTTTTTTTGGCTTTATTTTGAAAGACTTTTCTGCTGATTGTTCTTCTGGGTTGAAAAATGTCTTCTATTAATCTTTAAAGGATGATATTTCATTATCTCCAGGCTTTCATATTTTCTGTTGCATAATCAGTTGTTGAAATATAGTTGCTTTTTTAAAACAATGTGTTTTAAAACACATTTTTCCCCCCCTGGCTTCTGTTGTAATTTGCTTCCAGCAATTTTTCTATGATGCGGCTATGAGTGATTTTTCTCTCCCTCTGTCTCTGCCTCTCTCTCTTAATGTTTGGCTTTACAGAAGTTCCTGAATTCATGGTTTGTTGTCTTTTATTTTGCTTTGGAAATTCTCAGTCATCTGTATCTCCTCAAATACCATGTCTTTCCTTTCCTCTCTTCTGTCACTTCCTGAGACTCCAGTGATTTTTAGGAAGTTTTGTCACTGTTCCCTTCCCCCATTTGCTGTGTTTCAATAAATTTTCTATAAACTTATCTTCTTCTAATTTGCTGACCTTAATCTGTAATTTTTTTCATTTAATTTTAATTTCAGATAATTTTCCATTTTAAAATTTAGTGTTTTTCAGTTTTAAGGCATTTATAATTTCATTTTAGAAAGATTCATTATTTTGAAGAAATTTTTATTTATCTATTTTTTAAACATGTTCCTTAAGTACAGGTACATGAAGACTCAAGTCTATAGCTCAAAAAAGCTAGATTAACCGTGCATGTTTTTCTATTGCTATATGTGTTTTCTCTTGGTTTTGAACATTTGTTCCTAGTTTTTGACAAGAATGTCATTGTTGAATATTAGACATTGTTTATGAAAAATTTTAGAGGTCCTGGTTGTTATTATCTTCCAATGAATAGAATATGATTTTTTTCTTAGCAGTCATACAGAGTAAGGCCAGTTTACCTTGCTCTAGTTAAGGGTAGCCTATTTCAATTTGCACTTAATTGAGGGAAACAGGTTTCTGGATTCTGAGTACAAAAGCTAAGGAGTTTCTCATGGCTTCTCCGCTTTGAAAGACTAAATTGTAGCAATTGGAGACCACAAATATTCATGCTTAAATTTTTGCCACTTAGCAGCCACATTCTGTTTCAATTCTGTACTAATGCTCTATGCATTAATAGCTTAGGAATCTGCAAATGTATCTAGAGAAATTGTGATGTATCTGTTGGGTTCATTTTTCTGAGACTTTATTTTCTGCAGTTTTAACCATCAACACTAGATGCCTTGATAACCTTGAATTTTGAATTCTATCCCCAAGCCCAGAGGACTGCTGCAAGCGCTAATCTATTTTCTGCCATAAGGTGAGCATCAGCAATTCCCTGACAGGGTATATGGCATTTAGTATGGAGCTTACCATTCTCTTGCATTTCCATTCTCTTGAGGATTTGATTCTTTGTATCTAGTTTGTCCTGTTCTCAAATGTGTTGATAGTACAATTTTTTAAATATTTATTTACATTTCTATGTTTTCAATAATTATTTTATTGTTGTTCAATTACAGTTGTCTGTATTTCTCCAACCACTTCCCCCCATCCCAGCCAAACTCACCTCCCACCCTTGCTTCCATCCTCCACGCCTGTTTTGTACATGTGTCCTTTATAGTAGCTCCTGAAAACCCTTCCTCTCATTATGCCCTCCCACCTCCCCTCTGGTTACGGTCAAATTGTTCTTAATTTCTATGACTCTGGTAATATTTTGCTTGCTTTATTCTTTTGTTGATTATGTTCCAGTTAAATGTGAAATCACATGGTATCTGTCTCTCACTGACTGACTTATTTTACTCAGCATAATGCTCTCCAGTTCCATCCATGCTGTCATAAATGGTAGGAGCTCCTTTTTTCTCTTTGCTGGGTAGTATTCCATTGTGTAAACATACCATAGTTTTTTGATCCACTCATTTACTTATGGGAACTTAGGTTGCTTCCAGCACTTGGCTATTGTAAATTGTGCTGCTATGAACATTGGGGTGCATAGGTTCTTTTGAATTGGTGTTTCAGGGTTCCTGGGATATAATCCCAGCAGTGGAATTGCCAGATCAAAAGGCAGTTCCACTTTTAGTTTTCTGAGGAAATTCCATACTGTTTTCCACAGTAACTATAACAGTCTACATTCCCACCAACAGTGCACTAGGATTCCTTTTTCTCCACATCCTCTCCAACACTTGTTTGTTGATTTGTTTATGATGGCCATTCTGACCGGTGTGAGTAGTATGTCATTGTGGTTTTGATTTGCATCTCTCTGATGGCTAGTGATGCTAAACATCTTTTCATATGTCTCTGGGCCCTCTGCATGTCCTCCTTGGAGAAGTGTCTGTTCAAGTCTTTTGCTCATTTTTTTATTGTTTTTTGTGTCTTCCTGGAGTGGAGTCATGTGTGTTCTTCATATATTTTTAAGATCAAACCCTTGTCCAAGGTATCATTAGCAAAAATGTTTTCCCATACAGTTGGTTCTCTTTTAATTTTAATGCTGTTTTCTTTGGTCATGCAGAAACTTTTAAATTGAGGTACCATTTGTTATTCCTTCCTTTATGTCCCTTGATTTAGGGGACATATCCGTGAAGAAGTTGCTGTGTGGAATGTCTGAGATTTTCCTGCCAATGTTTTCCTCTAGGACTTTTATGGTGTCACGACTTATATTTAAGTCTTTTATCCACCTTGAATTTATTTTTGTATGGTGTAAATTGGTGATCAAGTTTCACTTTTTTGCATGTAGCTGTCCAGATCTCCCAACACCATTTGTTGAACGGGCTCTTTTTACTCCATTTTATGCTTCTGCCCCTTTTGTCAAACATTAATTGACCATAGAGACCTGAGTTTATTTCTGGGCTCTCAATTCTGTTCCATTGATCTATGTGTCTGTTCTTATGCCAGTACCAGGCTGTTTTGATTACAGTGGCTTTATAATACAGTTTGGTATCAGGTATTGTGATCCCTTCTACTTTGTTCTTCCTTCCCAAAATTGCAGCAGCTGTTCAAGGTTGTTTATGGTTCCATATAAATTTTTGAAAGGTTTGTTCTATATCTGTGAAATATGTCATCAGCATTGTAATAGGAATTGTATTGAATCTATAATTTCCTTTGGGTAGTATGGACATTTTGATGGTGTTAATTCTTCCAATCCATGAGTATGGTACATGCTTTCATTTGTTTGTGCCTTCCTTAATTTCTTTCTTTGATGTTGTATAATTTTCTGAGTACAGGTCTTTTACCTCCTTGGTCAGGTTTATTCCTGGGTACTTTATTTTTCTTGTTGCTATATTAAATGGGATTTTTATCATGATTTCTCTTTCTGATATTTCATTTTTGGTGTACAAAAATGCCTTAGATTTCTGAATATTGAGTTTGTATCCTGCTGTTTTGCCAAATTTACTTATTAGGTCAAGTAGTTTTTTGGTGGTGTCTATAGGATTTTCTATGTACACTATCATGTCATCTACAAACAATGACAGTTCTGCTTCTTCTTTTCCAATTTGGATGCCTTTTATTTCTTTTTCTTGTCTGATTGCTGTGCCTGGGATTTCCAATACTATGTTGAATAAGAGTGGTGAAAGAGGGCATCCTTCTCTTGTTCTTGATCTTAGTGGAAAAGCTCTAAGTTTTTGCCCATTGAGTATGACATTGGCTGCAGGTCTTTCATATATGGCCTTTATTATGTTGAAGAATGCTCCCTCTATTCCCACTTTGCTGAGTGTTTTTATCATAAATGGGTGCTGTACTTTATCAAATGCTTTTTCCTCATCTTTGCATATGATCTTGTGATTTTTATCTTTTGTTTATGTGATATATTACATTTATTGATTTGTGAATATTGTACCTCCTTGCATCCCTGGAATGAATCCCACTTGGTCATGGTGTATGATCTTTTTAATGTATTGCTGGATGTGGTTTGCCAATATTCTGTTGAGGATTTTAACATCCATGTTCAACAGCAATATTGGTCTGAAGTTTTCTATCTTTGTTATGTCTTTATCTGATTTTTGGATTAAGATGATGCTGGCTTCATAAACAGAGTTTGGGAGTCTTCCATCTTGAATTTTTTTGGAATAATCTGTGAAGGATAGGGGTTAGCTATTTCTTAAATGCTTTGTAAAATTCTCCTGTGAAACCATCTGGTCCAGGACTTTTTTGTGTCAGAAGCTTGTTGATTACTGCTTCAATTTCATTGGCTGTTATTGGTCTCTTCAGGCCTTCTGCTCTTCTTCATTCAGTTTTGGAAAATCATATTTTTCTAGAAACTTGTCCATTTCACCTAGGTTTTCAAATTTCATGCATATAGTTCTTTGTAGTAATTTCTTACCATCCTTTGCGGTTCTGTGGTATCAGTTGTAATCTCTCCTCTTTCATTTCTGATTGTGTTTATTTGGGTCCACTCTCTTTTTTCTTGATGAATCTGCTTACAAGATTGTTGATTTTGTTTATCTTTTCAAAGAACCAGCTCCTGGATTCATTGATCCTTAGAATTGTGCTTTTAGTCTCTATGTCATTTAATTATGCTCTGATCTTTGTTATTTCCTTCCTTCTACTTGTTCTGGGCTGTCTTTGTTGTTGTTCCTCAAGTTCTTGTAGGCATAGGGTTAGGTTGTTTATTTGAAATGTTTTTATCTTTTTTAGGTAGGCCTGTATCACTATGAACTTCCCTCTGAGGACTGCCTTTGCTGTGTCCCTTAAGTTTTGGATTGTTGTAAGCTCATTTTCATTTGTTTCCAGAAACTTTTTGAATTCTTCCTTGATCTCATTCTTGACCCATTCATTGTTTAATATCATGCTATTCAATCTCCATGAATTTGAATATTTTTTTCCTTGATGTTGGTTTCTAGTTTCAGTCCCTTGTGGTCAGAGAAAATGCTTGATATGATTTCAATTTTCTTGAATTTTTGAGGCTTGTTTTGTGTCTTATCATGTGGTCTATCTTTGAAAATGTTTCATGTGCATTTGAAAAGAATGTGTATTTAGCTTCTTTGGAATGAAAGTCTCTATATATCTACCAGTTGAGTCCATTTGATCTAGGGCATTGTTCAATGCCACAATATCTTTTGATATTTTGTTTGAAAGATCTGTCTATTTTTGACAGTGGGGTGTTAAAATCCCCTACTATTATTGTGTTGCTGTCAATGTCCTTTTTGAAGTATTCCAAGATTTTCTTTATGTATTTGGGTGCTCCTATGTTGGGTGCATATATATTTACAATGTTTATGTCTTCTTGATGGATTCTTCCCTTGATTGTTATAAAGTGACCTTCTGGGTCTCTTTTTATGACCCTTTTATTGAAAGCTATTTTGTCTGTTATGAGTATTGCTACCCCGGCTTTTTTTTCTTGTCCATTTGTTTAGAATATTTGTTTCCAGCCTTTCACTTTCAGTCCTTGTAGGTCCTTTGTTCTGAGTTGTGTCTCTTGTAGGCAGTATATGTGTGGGTCATGCTTTCTTTTCCATTCAGCTATTTTATGTGTTTTGATTGGGGAAATTTATTCCAGTTATGTTTAATGTTATTATTGATAGGCAAGTACCTACCTTTGGTGCCTGAGTTCCTCTCTCTCTCAATGTTTTTCTTCCTGTTCTTAAGGCAGACTCTTTAGCATGTCTTGCAGAGCTGGTTTGGAGGAGGTATATTCTTTGAGGCTTCTTTTGTCCAGGAAGCTCCTTATTTGGCCTTCTATCTTGACTGAGAGCCTCACTGGGTAAAGTAACCTTGGTTGCAGGCCTCTGGTTCTCATTACTTGGAATATTTCTTGCCATTCCCTTCTGGCTTGGAGCGTTTCCATTGAGAAATCAGCTGCTATTCTTATCGGGGCTCCCTTGTATGTTACTTCCTGTTTTTCCCTTGCTGCCTTTAAGATTCTCTCTTTGTCTTGGAATTTTGCCATTTTAATTATGATGTGTCTTGAAGTAGGCCTCTTTGGGTTCCTCTTGTTTGGGACTCTCTGTGTTTCCTGGATTTGTGTGACTTTTTCTCTCATCAAATTAGGGAAGTTTTCCATCATTAGTTTTTCAAAAAGCGTTTCTAACCCTTGCTCTTCTTCTTCTCCTTCTGGTATCCCTATTATACAGATATTATTACGTTTCATATTGTCTTGCATTTCTCCTAACCCCTCTTCATTCTTTCTGAGCCTCTTTTCCATTTCTTGCTCTTTCTGGGTGTTTCTTTCTACCTTGTCCTCCAGCTCACTGATCGAGTCCTCTGCTTCATTGATCCTGCTTTGATTCCTTCTACTGTGTTCTTCAGTTCAGAAATTGTATTCTTCATTTCTTCTTGTCCCTTGTTGATAGTTTCTATTTCCTTTTTCATGTTGATATAGTTTGCAGTGAGTTCATTATAGTTTCCCTGTAGTTTCTGGTAATTCTCTGCCTGCTCATTGAGCTTCCTGATAACCATTGCTTTGAACTCAATATCTGAAAATTGACTTGCCTCTATTTCATTTATCATTCTTTCTGGGGCTTCCTCATTTCCTTTCATTTGGGGATTGTTTCTTTGTCTTCCCATTGTTTGTTTGTGTTCAGTTGGAGGGGGAAGGCAAAATGGTTTAATATAGCAGGAATGTATTCTATGGTATTTAAAGTACCAACCTGCAGAGAAGAGATAGGAAATCCTTTGGACATGTATAGTGTTAACTGTGATATTTCACCCAAGTAGCCACTTTTTAGAAAGCGTGGAAAAGAGATAAGACTCTTGTTGCAGGGGAGAGGATTGTGAGTTGGATCTAGAAAGCAGTAAGCTTGTGGGAGTTTAGATTATGAGGTAAAGTGACAGTAAAGGATAAAAAAATAGGTGTCGTGTGTGAGAGAATAAAGTTAACCACAATAGTACTGAAGTTCTGGAAACAGTAAAGTGAAATGAGGTCTGAGATGAGTGCTGTGTAGTATTTATAATTGTATGGGACTGTGATTATTTACAATAGTAATGGAGCAACAATCATATGATAGAATCTATGTGATATGAATAACAAGAATAGGAAGTACAGGACCTAGAGTAGTGTGCTATTGGAACACAAGTGAAGTGAAAGATGAAAAATTAAAAATACACTATGAAAGAGAGAACAAGGGAAACCAGTCAAACAATGCAATTTAACAAACCAAGCAAGGAAGACTAAACAGAAAGAAGAGAAATTAAAAAAATACTAATAAAATAAAATATGTAAAAATAATGAAATAATAATAATAATACAAATATACAATAACTTGCAAGTTCCCTGGAGTAGCAAAATGAAATTTGTCTTACTGTCTCAGTTGTTGGGATGACCCCTCTTTGGGTCTAACTCTGGTTCTTTCAGAGCACCAGGTTTTATTGTCTAACTTGGGAATAAAAAAAAGAAAAAGAAAAAAGGGAAGGAAGGTTTAAGGAATAAAAAAGGAAAAAAAGAAAGAAAGGAAGAAGTAATTTAAAAAAGAAAACAAAAAGGAAACCTCCTGCTGGCTTTAAACAAGCCAAGCCAGTTCTGCTGGTCTTCCTGGATGCAGCAAGCTGAGGGATGATTGGTGGGGTAGGATGCAAGATGCCTCTGGGTGATGGGGTCAGGCACACTCCATCCCAGGGTCTGTGGGCTTGAATGCTTGGCCTCCTCTGCTGGGGAAAAATTACATTTCTATTTTTAATTATAGTTGACATACAATATTATATTAGTTTCAGCTGTACAACCCAGTAATTAGACATTATATAACTTACTAAGTAAACCCAATAAATCTTGTACCCATCTGATATCATACATGGTTATTACAAAATTATCCAGTGTATGCACTATGCTGTTCTTTACATCCCTGCAACTATTCTGTAACTACCAATTTGAACTTCTTAATTTCTTCACCAATTTGACCCATCCCTCCAGTGTCCCTCCTATCTGGCATCCATCAAAATGTTCTCTGTATCTATGAGTCTATGTCTGTTCTGCTTGTTTGTTTACTTTGTCTTTTAGACTCAATTGTTGATAAATATGTATTTATTGCCATTTTATTGTTCATTTGTTCTTCTTCTTCTTCTTCTTCTTCTTCTTCTTCTTCTTCTTCTTCTTCTTCAAGAAGACCCTTTAACATTTGATGTAATGTTGGTTGGATGGTAATGAACTCCTTTAGCTTTTTCTTGTCTTGGAAGCTCTTTATATGCCCTTTGATTCTAAATTATATCTTTGGTGGGTAGAGCAATCTTGGTTTTAGGCATTGCTTTTCATCATTTTGAGTATTTCTTGCCAACCCCTTCTTGCTTGCAAAGTTTCTGTTGAGAAATCAGCTGATAGTCTCATAGGATTTCCCTTGTAGGTAACTAACTGCTTTTGTCTTGCTGTTTTCAAGATTCTCTCTTTGTCTGTAACATTTGGCATTTTAATTATGATGTGTCTTGGAGTGGGCTTCTTTGGGTCCATCTTGTTTGGGACTCTCTGTGCTTCCTGGACTTGTACATCTATTTCCTTTACAAGGTTAGAGAAATTCTCCATCATTGTTTTTTTTTTCCTCCACAGTTTTTTAGTACCTTTTTCTCTCTTATCCTTCTGAAAACTACATGATGCGAATGTTGGTATGCTTGAAATTGTCCCAGAGGCTCTTTATACTATCATTTTTAATTTTTTTTTACTACTTGCTGCTCTGATTGGGTGTTTTCTGTATCCTTTTCTTTCAAATATCTGATTTGATCCTCTGCTTCATCTACTTCACTGTTAATTCCCTGTATATATTCTTTTATTTTTAGTTTAATAGATCAATTTATTGTATGTTTTCCATTTACCATTTATCTCCCTTATAACTTCTTCTACCTCTACCCCCTCCCCCTGTAATTACCACTGTTGTCTGTGTCCATGAGTTTTCTTTTTTTGCTTGATCCCTCCATGCCCCCAAACAAACCCCTAAATCTGTCAGCCTTCTCTCTACCTATGAGTCTGACTCTATTTTGTTTGTAAGTTCAGTTTGTTTATTAGATTCCACATATAAGTGAAGTCATATGGAACTTGTCTTTTTCTGACTGGCTTAATTCACTTAGCATAATATTCTCTAGGTTCATTCAAGCTGTTTAAAAGGGTAAAATTTTCTTTTTTATGGCCGAGTAGTATTCCACTGAGTAAATATTCCATAGCTGTTTTATGAGCTTTTTCACTCATCTACTGATGGTCACTTGGGCTGCTTCCAAATGTTGGTTATTGTAAATAACACTGCAGTTAACATAGGGGTGCATATATTCTTTCAAGTTAGTGTTCTGTTTTTTTTTTTTGTTTTTTTTTTTGTCAGATAAATTCCCAGCAGTGGAGTCACTGGGTCATAAGGTAGTTCCGTTTTTATTTTTTTTGAACTATCAGAAAGGGAAATTAAGATTTCCTATAACATATTCTTCATTGCAGTTCATATATTTCTTCATTTCTGATGGGTTCTTTATGTTTTTATCTCTATTTTTATGTTTCTTATCTCTGTTGAAGTTCTAAATTCATCTACTCTTCCTCTGAGTTTATTGAGCATCCCTGTAACCAGTATTTGGAACTCTGTATCTAATAGATTGCTTATCTCCATTTTGTTTAGTTCTTTTTTTAGAGTTTTGTTCTGTTCTTTCATTTGGAACATATTTCTTTTTCTCCTCATTTTAGCTACTCCCTGTGTTTGTTTCTATGTATTAGGTAGAGCTGCTATATTTCTCAGGCTTGGTAGAGTGTCCTAGATAGTAGGGTTTCTTGTTGGATCCAGTGACGCAGCCTCTTGTTCACCAGAGCTGGGCTTTCCAGGTCCACCATCCACATAGGCTGTGTACACCCTCCTGTGTAGTTGAGCCTTGATTGCTGTTGGCAAGTCAGTGGGAGGGATTTACCTCCAGACCAATTGGCTGCAAGGACTGGCTGTGACCACTGTGGAGGACTGGCTGTGCAGGAGTCCATTCCATGGAGCAGGACTTAGCTCAGTGGGGCTCTGGTGCCTGCTGAGTCTATCCCTTGAGTGTGTCACTTGAAGAGGTGGTTGGGTGGCACTTTGACATGGTCTGAAGCTGTGTGCTGGCTCTGGTGTCTCCAGGCAAGTAAAGGCCAAGGTCAGCCACTACCTTTGTTGCTATAATTGGTGGAGGTGGGAAGAACTTAGTTTGATACCAGGTACTGCAACATAGCCTGAAATGTAATTGAATTCCTACCTCAGTAAATTTTACTTTAAACTTCATCACTTCTGCTTTTTTGACATTTTTTCTTACTCATAAACTTGAAAGCTCTCAACATCTACTTGCACTCTTTCTTGTGTATTTGTTATGGCTATACTTTTCTTCTGAGCCTCATTTTAGCTGTTACATAGAAACTAGTTTCTGGTTTCTGCCACCCCACTCCCCCAACCTTCCTGATTGTTTTGGAATTTCCCTTTACATTTCTTATTTAACCAACACTGTGTAGGAAAGAATTGTATTGTTTTAAAATTTCTAGATACTAGGATTTTTTTCCTTCTGATTTTGTTAACTAATTTCCAATGTTATTGCATACTAATAATAAATGTGTATTTACATTTTGGAGTTTGTTGAGGCTTTTTCTCAGGCAAAGATGTGAAATTTAATGAGCATTTTGTGTTGCTTGAAAAGAAAGTGTGTTCTCTGTGTTTGGGTTACTGAGTCCCCTCCCTTCTGATGCCTCATGCTGTCTTTCTGTCTGTCTCTGTGTATCTTCTGTCTCTTTGATTGTTTTCTGGCCTGAATTTAAACTTGTTATGAATTCTACTTTAAAGTTTTCACTAGTGCTTTACCTAGTATTTTATTTTTAACCTGTCCAAATAAGGTTTTTCACACTCTGTCTCTTGCACATAGCTCACAATTTTAGTTTTCACTGAGTTTCAATATTTTACATTAAATAAGTTAAGCCAGTTACTTTTATTGATATTTTAGAGAGATTTCAGCTTAAATATGTCACATTACTTTATGCTATGCCTTTTGTTTATATATCTTTGCTTTTAAAAAATCTTTTACTTTGTAGTCAATTTATATTACTTTTCTGAAAATTGGAATTTTTTTAAAAAGCTATTATACTCTATTTATATTGCATTGCCCATGTATAATCGACAATGGTGAAATTTTCATGTACTCCCCTCCCAGCCCTCTACCAATTGGGTTTACTATGTGTGCATACAAAAATATTATGAGTAAAAATGGAAGAAAGGAATAAAAAGTAAGAAAGGATTAAAAAACTCATCAGAAAAATATTGCCAAGAAAAAATAAAAATTTAAATCGCATATCTTGCTATTAATATTCCAGAATCTTAATGTAGCAATTTTCCCTATATATTAAGAATATAAAGCATGGATAATAGACCTCAAGAAA
>PVKU01007666.1:0-84046 GCA_004027475.1 Anoura caudifer | reverse complement strand
GTTATAGATATGTTAAATGACCATTCTGGAGGTTATCTTGCAGCCCTATTGCTATGCAAAACAACTCAATGGCCCTGCTCCATTTGTCCCTTCCCCCAACTCATACCTGTGGGAGAAGGGGTGAGGACATCTTATATGTCCCTCTAACATTTCCTGGACACCGTGAGTTCTGGGCCCCATTCCAACTCCCTTTTGGGGCTCCCCTCTTGGCTGCACCCTGTTACAGTATTTGTCTTTCACCACTTGGCTTATTTTGCTTAGCATAATGCTCTCCAGTTCCAACCATGCTGTTGCAAAGGGTAGGAGCTCCTTCTTTCTTTCTGCTGCATAGAATTCCATTGTGTAAATGTACCATAGTTTCTTGATCCATTCATTTACTGATGGGCACCTAGGTTGCTTCCAACACTTGGCTATTGTAAATTGAGCTGCTATGAACATTGGGGTGCACAGGTTCTTTTGAATTGGTGTGGAACACCAAATTTTCTAATTGACTTCAAAGCTCATAATGGGAAATCTGAGTATGGAATTGAACTCCAGGTAAAAACTAATTTTATTAATTTTAGCATATTTTCCCTGAAAGGGAAAGATTTTTATTATTATTATTTTTTACCAAATACATTTTCTCCTTCAATTGTTTTTGGATGATTCATGAATACTCTTTGTAAGGCATATGTCATTGAAAAAAAGCAGTGATTTGCATATTATGTACAGAGCAATTTTTGTTCAGCTGAGTTCATTCATTCATTTATTCAGCAGGTTAGTCATTACTGTGTTCAGGTGCTATTCTAGATGCTGGGCATACCCTCATGAAAAAAGGGTGTTATTTACATACATATGGAGAGATACAGCTTTGTAGTGTTATTTATGCTATGATTATGTTTTTACAGAAGCAGGAATAAATTTGCACTTTCTGGCTTTATAATCTAATGAGCATTTGTTAACTAGAGTTCACATTCATGATGCAGGAGTATTTCAGTTTGAATATTGCTGAAACTTGTGATTTCCTTTATTTCTACTAATATAACACATATAGTCTTAATAAAATTATTTTCTATTTTAAAGATTATTTTTATGTTTAAACCTTTGTGCAGTAGCCATCTCTTACAGAAAAACTTAGGCAGTTTTGTCTGTCAATTGCCACCTATAAATTTATATCAGTTTTCAGTATGGGCCCTAGTGAAGAGACAAAAGTCCGATTTTCTTAAAGAATTTATATTTTAGTTTGGTTATCATATTACATTTATATACTTTAAAGTACCCATCTATGTAGATATATACTGATGCTCTACGTCACAGGTGAGCAAACTCTTTCTGTAAGGGGCCAGGTTATAAATATTTTAGTCCTTCTGAGCCACATGGCTTTGTTGCAACTGCTCTGTGTTATAGCAGGGAAGCAGCTGTAACAATATACAAACAGATAAACATGGCTCTCTGCCAATAAAACTTTATATTTAAAAACAGACAGTGGGGTGGGTTTGGCCCACAGGCTGTAGTTTGCTGACCCCCACTCTATGCATTTAAAATGTAAAATTTATTATGTGTGGGAGGGTCCAACTGACTAAAAACTGATTTATTATGTGTGGGAGGGTTTCTGACTTTACCCTACAATAAGAGTGAGGAGCAAGTGTGTACAGTTCCCAGACACTTGTCCCCACTCCACATGAGGGTGTTGTGAGAGGATCTAGGGTTGTTGTCCCTAATGGGGAACTGGGCACCTTTGTGGCTGAACTTCTGTTTCCGGTAACCTGATCATCAGCAGCTGTTCCATCTCCAAGAATTCTCTGGGTGAACCTGCCTACAGAGGCACCTGGCATCCCCATTTGAATACTTCTGGTTCGTTGGTTCTTTGTTAGATCTTGGCCTTGACTCCAGGAGACAATCTTTCATCTAAAGGATGGATGGACAGGGATCCCTTTGTTCTTAAGCAGTTTCTGCCATTGCAGCTGTGAATGTTTCCCTAAGAGTGTACTCTGTGTTGATAAAGTCAAATGCTACAAAAAGGTAGAATGGGATAAAGACTAATGTACCTGAAATACCAACTATGGCCTCCTTGACCTTTGAAATCTTAAAAAAAGGGACTTGAAGCCCCTAACGTCCCTGTGGGAGTCTAAAGCCTCCCGCAGCCTCTGCCCATCCACTAGACGCATGGTTCTCATGATGAGATCTGCTTCCAGGCTCTGAGTTTCCTGAATTAGTTCAGTTTGGGGATCATTTCTCATGTCGATTTTTCTCATCACCCAGTGATACACAGTCTCTTTCTCATGCTGGCTATAGCATGGAGAACAAATTAGGGAGCGCAATAATGGATATAGGTAAACAAGACAAGAGGAGGCATCTGCAGGGCTCCTGGGGAGACATGATGGCCATTTCTTACCAGAATGCAGGGACTGCGAGCCTGGAGATTTTTGCTTTGCACAGTGATGTATCCAAGATATCCAAACAATGTCTGACACACAGTAAGTGCTCAGGTACCTTTTCCGGAGACATGAAACCCTGGAAGAATACCAGATATGGGAATGAAGATTATTTGTTTGGCTTCAGACATGTTAGGTATGAGGTGTTTTTGCAAAATCCACAGAGGAGATGTGAAATGGCAGTTGGATACAAAGGTCCAGAGCTCAGAGCAAAGGTCTATGGTTGCTATTTAAAGATGTAAGTTACATGTGTAGGGCTGGCAAGGGATGCATTTGTGTGGGTGACATTAGGGGAGAGAGTGAATGTGAGACAAGAGCTTACAGAAAGAGAAGTAATGACTGGAGAAGTAGGAGAAAGAGGAGTGAGAGGAAGAAAGTGCTTGACGGAGGTGGGAGTGGCTAGCTGAAAATTTTCTCTCTCAGATGATACTGAGATATCATTAAATCATTATCATTACAATGATGTCTGAAAAATGTCATTTGGATATAGCAACATGGAGGTTGTTGGTAACTATAGCAAAAGCTGTTTTGGCACAATGATAGACGTGGGTGCCAAATTGTAGTGGCCATGTGAGCAAACAGTAAGTGAGGAAATTCAGACAATAAATATGAACTCTTAGAGCATTTTGGATGAGAAAGAAGGAGAGAGGTTAGGACAGTGGCTGAATTAGGATATTAGTTAGAGGATGAGTAAAAAAAATAAAAATATCTGGAAGTACTTGAGCATGGTGCGAAGCTGATGGCAGTGTTATAGGAGAGAGGGAGAGAGGCTGTTAAGCACTAGGTGCTGGACTTTTATGATATGACCTGAAAGGAGACTCAGGAGACACTTACACAGAGGTTGTAGGTCAAGCCTTGAGACTGTCAGAGGGGAATATGCGAGGGGATTCAGAAGTCCAAGAGAGCGAGCCACGATAAACACCTTGCTAAGGCAACCCAAGGATTTGCTCATCGTGAGTGATTCAAGTCACTTTCAGTTGTATCTCAGACTCCTGTTGAAGAAGTCACTGCACAAAGCTAGCCACTTGCAATGAATGAATTTCCAGACATCGTTTCTGGCAAGAGATTGAACTAAGCAAAATGCAAAGTGTTTGAAGACGAGAACTTTATCTGGACCATCACTATTGCACCTCATCAGCCTCCCTCAAATGGATGGGCTGCAGGGGCAGTGCGGACAGGCACAGGAGGCCCCGAGGGATTGTCAGTGTTTAACTGGTCAGCAGGACAGGCTCTTTTTTATTCAACTTGTCACTAAATACATGGTCAGTAATATTAAAACTGGCTGAATTATTAATGGCTGAAAACTTATTTTATCCAGATTCATGCAGATTTGGGTTAGGACTAATAAGGTGAACAGCAATGAAGCCTGGATAGTGTCTTATCTATGCCTACTCACCAATATATTATCACTGCGCTGAGCAGTCTTTGCTTATAGCTCTGGGCCAAGGTGCGTTTTTGCCATAGTTATTTATGCCCTTTGGAATAATACCAAATCGGCAAACACGTTTAAAAAAATCAAAATGGAATATCATTACAAGTTCATGCACTTCCGAAAAACATTTCAGAAATAGATGATTTGCTCTGCCCTGAATGCGGTTGTACTGTTATTTGCTCATTTATTAGCGTGATTTGGTGGCTAAACCTGATCTCGAGTCCTTAAGTACACACAGTAAAATCTCTTAGGGATGCTGCTGCTTTGAATGGATGGCTGTACTCTGCAATTTCATGCCATGTATTGGGTTGCTTTGTGATATTAAAACCATGTTTCATATTTCTCTTTCTTTTAGGTCTTGGAAGCTGATGAAGATAGCATGGGTGATAGCTGCTCTCCACAGCTGACGACGGCTAACATTCTCCGTTTCCTGTTGCTGATCCTGATCCCCTGTATCTGTGCCCTCATTGTCCTGCTGGTGATCCTGCTTTCCTTTGTTGGTAAGCATTGTCGTTATTAAGGAAAAATGAAGTCAATATTAAAAGTAACACGCTTTATAAGAGTGATTTTTACTTAGTACTTATTTAACCTGAAATATCAACTCAATAAGTTATCTGTTGACTATCTTGAGCAAATCTGCAGTTTTAAACACTATAATCACTTTCCTAGCTATTATTATTAATATTAACTTATGTATATTAATTAATTCAAAAATATTTAAGGACTGATTACCAGATAGCAGAAACTATGAAGATCCCTGGAAACTCAAGGATGTTTCAATTAGTCCTTTTTCTCAGGAGCTCACAATTAAGAGGAAGAAAGGATTGTCACACAAGGCACCACCTGTTGATGGTAGAGGTGTATACAAGGTGCTTTGGGGGCAGTCAAAAAGGCTAGTATTTAAGGGGGAGACAGAAGTGGGAAGAGTCAGAAGTACAGGAAGAAAGGTCAGAGAGGAAGGAAAGGAACTGGAAATGCTGGGTTTCACAGAAGGTAAAGGAGGAGAGAGGTATCAGAGGTCAGAGGGCAAAGGGCAGAGAGGACAGAAGAAATGCATGTGCCCAGGAGGATTGCAGGTTTTCCACTGGGGCTGTAGCTGCCCTGCCTACGTGTTGCTATCTTTGGCCTGCTCTTGGAAAAGGGCAGGAAAAAGCCCTGAAACTCACCTCTGCCACTCTCTTCTTCCAAGACTCAGCCCCTCTCTTTTGCTTCCTCTCTGGTAGCTCCTTTTTTTCATGTCCTCCAGAGTTTATAGTTGTTACCTGCGGGAAGGTCTGTCTGGTAGAAGGTCCTTTAGTCATACCCCTGTCATTTAAAAAAACTTCATTCTCATACTCCTGTGCTCTGAGGCTCACACACACTGAAGACTGTTTTCTTTCATTCTTAGGGTTGAATATAAGTTTAAAACACACTTTTAAGTATCTCAGTGCTTAGAGGCTCCTGAGGGATGTTATTGTAGCAGCGCTTTAAGTGGCTTATTATTTATTTA
This sequence comes from Anoura caudifer, assembly GCA_004027475.1. Taxonomy (NCBI): domain Eukaryota; kingdom Metazoa; phylum Chordata; class Mammalia; order Chiroptera; family Phyllostomidae; genus Anoura; species Anoura caudifer. The sequence continues at coordinate 78,711 of PVKU01007666.1, read as the reverse complement.
TTAAATTTTTAATATTTTTTACAGCTTTATTGCAATATAATTCATATACCATTCAATAACTTTCAGTGTGTTCACAGATAGATGCATCACCAGGGTCAATTTGGGAATATTTTCATTATTACAGGAACTCTATGCTTGTTAGCTATCATCCCCCCATCCTCCCCTTCTGCCCTGCACTAAGCAGCCACTAATCTACTTTCTGTCTCTATAAATTTCCCTGTTCTGGACATTTCATACGACATATGTGGTTTATGTGACTGGCTTCTTTCACTTGGCATAACATTTTTAAGGCTCATCTGTGTTGTAGGATGTCCTAGTATTTCATTCCATTTCATGGCCATATAATATTTCATTGTGTACACATACCATATTTTGTTTGTCTATTTGTCAGTTGATGGATATTTGAGTTATTTCTATCTGTTAGCTATTTTGAATCATGTTGCTGTGAACATTCATGTACGAGTTGTGTGGACATGTTTTCATTTGTCTTGGGTTTATACCTGGTAGAATTTTTTTCACCTATGTATGGGAGTAGGAGGTGCACAGATCTGTAGGCATTAAATTTTTAAAAAATTTTCCATTTACAGTTGATGTACAATATTATATTAGTTTCAGGTTGGTTGTAATTTTGATGTGGTCATGGGAGTATGCTGGTACCATGTGTCCTACTTGCTGTCTTGAATGGAAGAAGTTAAAATCTGTAACCATTTTTAAGTGCTATTTTGGCTTATATGCAGGTATCCTTTAGAAAGTTGAAGTTTTCCAGACATCTTCAAAAGTACTCTTTTTGTACTTCTGCACCAGTTGGTTTGATATAGATACATTGAAGTAATATCTGCCCAAATAAACAGTTCCTATTTTATAACTGATAGGTTTGTTGTTGTAATGAGCAATAGAATCACTTTATATCTTTGTTTAAAAAAACTCATTAAATTCTGGTTACTTTTTAAAATGTTCTGTTTGGTTTGAGTTTGTAATTCCCTGCTCTTTCAAACTTTTGCAGCTATTTCTGGGTCCATGATGGTTGCTAAGGGAAGCTGGAATGTTAATTGTATATAAAAGGAGTTCTGGCTTTGAAAGTCAAAGAGATAGTAGAGGATTATTGATTAGGAAAGGTAATGAAAGCTCTATGCTAACAAACACAGATGTACTATGTGTCTTTAATTTCATCCATTTGGGCTTCTGTCATGCATAAAGTCAAGATGGTGAAAAGATTTCTGAAGATAAAAGAGTTGGACTTTATGAGTAGTTATTTCAGCAATAGGCTGTAGAAGAGAGCAAATTGTTTCTCACCTCAGCCCCCTAAGCTAAGCTGGAGCTATAGATGTTTAGTTTTCTATTTCTAAAATAGAAAATTTCTAAAATCAGCAGGTAGTGTGAGCTGTCTGTATGATTTCAAAGACTTGGATTCCAAAATAAGGATTCAAGTTTTTGGAAGAAATTGAAAGGAAAATTAAAGAGTGAGAAAGCTACAATATTATGCCTAGGTTTTTATTTCTTAAGTTACAGTCTAATACTGAGGCCATATGGCACCAAAGAAAGAACTTGTACCTTGACACAAAAGAAGGCCTGGGTGCAGTGGTTCGCTGTCCTGGTTAGTGGCGGTGTGACTTCTGGGTAACACACCTTACCTCTCTGTGAAATGGGGATTAGAATTCTTATTTGTTTCACAGAAATGTTACGGAAGTCAAATGAAGTAATACTTGTCAGTATTTTTATAAATGGCAAAATTTGTTATGAAGGTAAAGAATTACTTTTTGCTTGTAAATATTATTATTAAATCAAATAATTATTTTAATAAATAGTTCTGTTTTACTTAAAATGGACTAAAATGTGTTCATCTTATTTTCACTCTATTCATAAGAATTACAACCTTTTTCCTATGACCTATTGTCCTAATAATCCTATAATCCACAACTCCATAACCCCAGAAACCAAGCCATCACCACGGTATATTCTAATTGCTGTTGAAGTAGCTAGAACAGAGTGAAGTTGACCGACTATTGGATTTGCCATGTGATGACAAGTTTCACGTGACTTTTATGCTGAGACCTGAGAGTTACTTTCAGAGCCTAATTCACTTCTAAGAACTAAACCAGCAGCAGTTGGGCTGACATCGCATGACTGGAGGAGTCAGCTTCACCTCAGAACACTTTATCAGACGTTGAACTGATGCTTACCCTAAATTATATTGATATTTATATTATAGTATATGATGTTATGTTATATTAGCAACATTTAAAGTGAAATTACTTTGACATGCTGAGAAGCATGTGTATAATAGGTACAATAGCAGATATAACTGGTACTATTCATTCCTTTAACGAACATTTGTTGAGCGCCTGTTATGTGTGAGGCGGTGTGCTCTGGGCATCAGGCATGGCTGGAATAGCGCCGTGAGGGAGGAAGGCATTAAACACAAGTCACACAGTCAATTAGTTACAATAGCAGTAACTCCTAGGTGGGAAGAGAGAGTTGGTGGGAGAGTTTGTGATGAGGGACTGAACCTGATTTGAGGTGAGGAAGCCTTCCCTGAGGGAGTGCCCTTGAAACGTTAACGTCATCGCCATCGTGAGGACGTTGGAGTCAGGGAGTGACATGATTGATGTGGTTGGGGCTTTTATTAGGTGCCTTTGTTCCAGTCTCCTCCCCAAAGAGATGAAGGGATTGAGAAGTACAAATTGGTCGTTACAAAATACTCCCAGAATGTAAAGTACAGCATAAGATATATAATCAATAATAGTGCAAGAACTAATGGGTGCTGAAAATACCAGGCAGAATATGAAGTATACGATTGTCTAATCACTACACTGTATACCTGGAACCAACACAAAATAATACTGAAAGGAAACTGACTGAAAAATTACAGTTAAAAGAAAAGGTGCCCTTGGCAGCTGTGTAGAGAAGGGTGGACGTGAGTACAGTGTGTGGCAGGGAGAAAAAAGGGGGGTTATTACAAGAGCCCTGAAAATGTGGTGTTTGGGGGATGGTTTGAATGGACTTTTGCAAACTATTGTTCATCTCTGTTTAATTTCACCACAGTGAATGGTCCAAAAAATCTCATTAGAATGCCTGACTTTTCCCCCTGGCTGCTGACGACTTGGTTTCAAAGGCTCTTCCACTCATCCACGTCGAAAATAAATTTTCTTTGTTTTAGCCATAAACTTGTGAAGAATTGCCTACGGTGACCGTCCTAGTTTCTTATGAAAAGTGTTATGTGTGGCCTGTTTGTTTTTCATTTTTGTCATGCAATAAAGAAGAAAGAAAAATTCTAGTGGTGAAGAGTATAGGAAACATGGTAAACAGTCCATTTATTTGAACTCAGGAGAAATTGTACTCTTCTTCTTTTGAAGAAGAAAAGTGACTTTCTTCTTCAAAAATGCTAGATGGGCTGGAGGTCATTGAACTAAAATACAGTTATCTTAGCAGCCTGTGGCTTTTACAAGAATTTGGAATTATAGGAATCTTAACATCTTAACTTATAATGCTATGCTTTGAATATTATTTTAAAACGGAAAACCTCTCACTTCCTGGTTTCCTTACACACAAATTTTATGATGCTTCATGGCTGGACCCCACATTTCTTGTTTAGATCTCCCAATTCCTTCCATAACCCTAGCCCTTCTGGTGCAGGCTTAACAACACAGGCTTCTCAAACTCGAGGGTATTTTTTCTTTAGCTACTCAGGCCTGAGGTTATACCTAACATCTAAAGCTTTTTCTGATGGTAGTTAAAGGCCTTGTATTCAAAGTGTGGTCCACGGACCTGCTGCACCAGCACTCCTTGGGGGTCTGTGTGAAATGCGGAATCGGGAATTGTGGGTCCCACCCCTTACATACTGAATTGGCATTCTCATAAGATCCCCAGGTGATTTCTACACTTTCGTTCAGACAACTCACTGCAATCTGACCTCCCCCTTCTTTTTCTTCTTTTCATGCTGGTAAATCTGGCCTTACCAAAGCCACCAATGTCTTTTTATCCAATGTGCAGCATCTGAAACCAATGTGTGTTGCACAGGACTTTAAAATGAAGACCCTTATGCTTTCTTTAGTGTTTGTTTACATCAGTTCAGAATGAGCATGCTCACTGTTAGCTGGTGCCAGCAATACTTTCTTCCACTCAGGTGTGACATGCAGATATGGTGTTGCTCAGTCTTTACAGTTTTTTGGGATTTTTTTTCTTGAAATGATCTTCTGCTTTGCATGCAAATGATCACTTCTGATTTTTCTCTTATCTCTGCTCTTTCTCCGTATCCTTAAGCTCATATTTCTCTACTCATCCATTAAATATTAAGGTGTCTGTCCAAAGCGCTCTTCTCACTTTACATTCCTGCCTCTCTTGGCGATATCATCCTCCCCCTGACTTCCTTCATCATTCATACTTAACAAGTATTATTGAGGCCTACCCTGGGGCCCAGCGTTCTGCTGGGTGCTTGAGATGCAGACATGTGTGATAAATGTTCTACCTTCAAGGAGGCAGACAAGGAAACAGACAGTTCCTCTTGTGTGATATAAGCAGTGTGTCTGTGGGAACACAAAGAAGACACAAATTTGTGAGGGAATCTGGTAAGTCCTCCTGGAGAAAATGTTTGGATTGTGCCCGATTTAGACTTTTCCCTTGGAATGTTTGACAGGCATTTTATACTCAATGTATCTATAACAATAAAAACACTAAGCTCCTACAAATTCTATTTTTCATTTTCCATTATCTATTGTATCAGTCAGGACAGGCTATGCTGCACTGTGTAACAAAAGATAATCCCCAAACCCTTGTGATGTGAACACAACAAATGTCAATTTTGCACTCATGCCACATGCCCTTTGCAAGGTGGTGGAGAGTGGGGGAGGATGTGCCTTGCTCACTGAGGTAATCCAGGGAGTGAAGTGATGATGAACCTTTGTGGTTGTTGCACCAGAGAGAGAGAGAGAGATGAGAGCGAGTGCGTGCGCGCACTGGAAGGCCTTCCTTTTTAAAAAGTGTATTATTATTATTATTAATTATTATTATCATTAACTATAATTACCTCACTGTACCTTAGATCCTCAAACTTGCTCATCTTGTAACTGGAAGTTTGTACCCTTTGACCAACATCAAAGATGTCAGACGATGAGAGAATGAGGCCAGAGAATGTGACCCAAGCATGTGTCCTAGTAGAATGGGAGAGAATTGAACATATTTGGTGAAGAGCACTAATGACTACCACCTCTATCTTATTTGGGGGGCACCTTCATTTACCCAGTTATTCAAACCTGAAACGTTGAAGGGACCACTGACTCTTTCCTCAAGTTCTCATAATTTTGTCTTGGAAAGCTTTCTCCCAATTCTTCCCCTTATCCTCACTGCTTTTGCCTTGGGTCAGCCTTACTCTTTCATTGTAGCCTTCTGATGATTGTAGTAGCCTTCTGATGATTCTCCAGACTTGAGATGGTCCTTCTAACATTCCACCCTACTTGAGATCCTTTGGAAGTTCACCATTCCAAACCTTTAACAAGAACTGCCCTCTATAGCCTGGCTTCCACCCTCTCTGCCTGTTCTCCTGCCGGTCCCCCATGTGCTAGCTGTGCTTAATCACTTGCTGCTCAATTTTTGCATATTGTTTCCACCTTTCTCTATCTAGAAAGTTCTCCATTCCCTTATTACCATACCTCACCTCTCTCTTCCCAACAAATGCTTTGCTCAAACTTAGAAAATCTCTTATCATGTTTAAGATTCACACCAAGGATCCTCCTGACTTTTCCAAATGGAATGACAGGTACTTCTCTATTTTTTTTTTGTCACCAAATTGCCCTATGCATATCACTCTAAAGCACCTCTAGCATGGTTTGTATTCTTAGACTACATGGCTGTCCCCTTCAATCTGTGAGCATCTGATGACAAGTACTTCTCACTAGATGTTGTGTTCTAGCAGGGAGTAAATACAAAGTTCCTAGCACATAGAAAATGCGAAGTAAATGTGTTACCACATGGTTAGAGATATAGAGATAAGAATTAATTTCAAACCCACAGAAAATAAATTTGTTTACATGTATGTGGTGGTGGATTTTTAAAAAATATTTTATTTGTTTATTTTTTAGAGAGAGGGGAAGGGAGGGAGAAAGAGGGAGAGAAACATCAATGTGTGAGAGACATTACTCAGTTGCCTTCTGCATGCACCTCAACCAGGGACTAGCCCACATCCCAGGCATGTGCCCTGACTGAGAATTGAACCGGCAACCTTTCGCTTTGCGGGACAATGCCCAACCAACTGAGCCATACCAGTCATGGCTGCTGGTTGATTTTTTAAACCTGTGTACCTTAGCCAAAGTGAGAAGTGTCTGTGGGTGTATGTGTGTGTATATATATCGTGTCTGAACTCAATTCTTGGGTAAACTAAAGGACTCTTATAAGTTTGTTTCCTTCTCTCTGAAATTCTGTGAAGAAGAGTTATGGCATTTGTTTCACAGAATTCTTGGAAAGCTAACTCAGTAGAAGCTTATAGTGAGGATACTTAGCAAAGTTGTTTGTTTCCTATTGCTGCTGTAACAAATTATCACAAATTTGGTAGCTTTTTAAAAAAATATATTTTACTATTTATGCTATTATAGTTGTCACATTTTCCTCCATCATTCCCCTCCACCCTGCACACCCCCTCCCACCCACATTCCCCCCTTTAGTTCATGCCCATGTGTCATAAGTTCTTTAGCTTCTACATTTCCCACACTATTCTTGCCCTCCCCCTGTCTATTTTCTACCCACTGTCTATGCTACTTGTTCTATGTACCTTGTCCCCCTCTCTCTTCTTCCCACTCCCCTATTGCTAACCCTCCATGTGATCTCCATTTCTGTGTTCCTGTTCCTGGTCTAGTTGTTTGCTTTTGTTTTAGGTGTGGTTGTTAATAACTGTGAGGTTGCTGTCTTTTTACTGTCATATTTTTTATCTTCTTTTTCTTAGATAAGTCCCTTTAACATTTCATATAATAAGGGCTTGGTGATGATGAACTCCTTGAACTTGACCTTATCTGAGAAGCACTCTATCTTCCCTTCCATTCTAAATGACAGCTTCACTGGACAGAGCAATCTTGGATGTAGGTCCTTGCCTTTCATGACTTGGAATACCTCTCTCCAGCCCCTTCTTTCCTGTAAGGTCTCTTTTGAGAAATCAGCTGACAGTCTGATGGGAACTCCTTTGTAGGCGACTGTCTCCTTATCCCTTGCTGCTTCTAGAATTCTCTCCTTCATTTTAGTCTTGGCTAATGTAATTATGATGTGCCTTGGTGTGTTCCTCCTTGGGTCCAACTTCTTTGGGACTCTCTGAGCTTCCTGAGCTTCCTGAACTTCCTTGAAGTGTATTTCCTTTGCCAGATTGGGGAAGTTCTCCTTTCTTATTTGTTCAAATAAGTTTTCCACTTGTTGCTCTTCTTCTTCCCCTTCTGGTACCCCTATAATTTGGATGTTGGGATGTTTAAAGATATCCTGGAGGTTCCTAAGCCTCTTCTCCTTTTTTTGAATTCATGTTTCTTCATTCTTTTCTGTTTGGTTGTTTCTTTCTTCTTTCTCATCCACTCCATTGATTTGACTCCCAGTTTTCCTCCCATCTCTATTGGTTCCCTGCATGTTTTCCTTCATTTCACTTATTGTAGCCTCCATTTGTTCCTCTAATTTGTGACCAAAATCAACCAATTCTGTGAGCATCCTGATCACCAGGGCTTTGAACTGTGCATCTGATAGGTTGGCTATCTCTTGGCTTAGATGAATTGGCTGTGGGGCTTTGATCTGTTCTCTCATTTGAGCCATTTTTGCATTTTTGTTTTTTTATTTTCTGGTCTGGTTGCAGCTGTTATGTAGTGAGGGGCAGGGCCTTAGGTTTTCCCCAGGGTGGGGCAGCCCAGTTGCTGGGTTGTGAGGCTGTATGTGGGGGCAGGGTCCTAGAGGGAAAAATGGCACTTGCTCTGTGCTCTCTCTTGGATTCCAGTCCCTTCTGCTGCTTCCCCTTCACCTGTGGGACCACCTGCTTTGTGCAGCCTCACTGGATCTGCCCGTTGTCACCCAGTGCCCGGGGTCCACTAGCTGCCTCCTGTGGGCCTGGGGCCTGCTAGCTACTGCCTACATGCCTAGGATCTTCCAGCTGCTGCTGCCTGCGTACCAGGTCTTCCAACCTCCACTTTTTCCTGCTGCAACTCCACCCCTCTTACCCGTCTGGGTGAATAGTTGTTGAACTTCTGTACAGTTCAATTTTCTATCAGTTCTGGTTATTTTCTTGTTTCTAAATCTTTGTTGTTCTTAATTTTGGTTGTGCAAGGAGATACAGTGTGTCCACCTATGCCTCCATCTTGGCCAGAAGTCACAAATTTGGTAGCTTTAAACAGCACAAATATTTTAGCTTAGAATTATGGAAGTCAAAAGTCCAAAATAGGTCTCCCTGGGCCAAAATTAACATGTTGGTTGTATTGTGTTCCTTCTGGGGGCTCTAGGAGACACTCTGTTCCCTATTTTTTCCAATTCTAGAGGCTTCCTGTATGCCTTGGCTTGTGGCTCCTTCCTAATTTCAAAACAAGCAATGGCCCATTGAATCTTTCTCACACTTAATGGGTCTGGCACATACTCTCTCACTTCCCTCTTCTGCTCATAAGCACCCTGGGCTTGAATAAATAATCCAGGATAAGTTTTCTATCTCAAATTCCTTCAATTCCATCTGCAACATCCCTTTTGCCAGGCAACGTGTGTGAGGTAACATACTCACAGGATGTGGACATCTCTGGGGAGCATTGTGTTGCCAATTCCAGTGCTCCATCCGCTCACTGTAGTGATCAGTACAGTGTGGCTATTGTTACTGGAATTGTAGACAGTTTCTTCAACACTGTGAAGTACAGCTGAAGCCCTTCTGAGCCATACAATCTTGATATCATGTGGTGTTCTATTCATAATTTAGCAGGGAAGAGCCACCATTATCTTACTTCCGAAGTGGGTGAAGTGATTCACTTTTGAAAACTTTCTTAGCCATTTTGTTCTGTTGGTAAACTGAAATCGGTATTTATTTAAAAGTACTTTAGCAGCCCTAAGGGAGACAATTTTATTTTCATTACTATCATTGTATAGCAAAGACTGATAGTTATTGAGAACTTACTGTGTGCCAGGAACTATTTCAAATGTTTATACATTGACCAATTTGACTTTAATGACCAGCCCCATGAAAGAGGTCTTTTTATCTTTCTTATTTTGTGGCAGTTGAGAGTTTGCACAAAGTTTTGGGATACTAAGTGCTAGCGATGGGATTTAAGCCCAGGGGTCAGGCTATAGAACCTGTACTTTTAGCCACAGCACTATAAAAATAGGAATGTGGAAGAATGAAGACTGTACTTTGGGCTAATAACTCAGCAGTTTTATAGCTCATCATGGTATAGCTTGAGAGTATGTAGTCTTACTGAGTTCTAACTTTTGTGCTCTTTTAAAAATGCATAATAGATGACTAACTGTGAGTTGAGAATTGGTCAGTTTCCAGAGATGCTTGAAAAAAATTGTCCAGTGAGTTCAGGCTTTTACAAACAGCTTGTTCTCTGTCTCTGCATGTCTCCCTCGCTCCTCTCTCTCTCTCTCACACACAAAAATATTTTTTAGGAACATTAGCTATAACAGCTATCATATATTATCTTTCTCTTCTGCTAAGCTGCTTTATTCGTAGATTTTAAGAGTACAAAAACTGCCTTTATTTATGTTTAGAAAGTTATCTCAGTCAGTGTTAACTAAGAAAGTTGGTGTTTCAAAGGACTTCTAGGAGTAACCACATATTATTACCACTCACCAGTGTGGTTAGGTAAAAAAGATAAAGAAAAGATTATTAACAAGGCTAATCACTACAAACAAAATGTTAGGACAAATGTGGATATTTTATACAATAAGGATCTCCTTTTAAGTGAATTACTCAGTGACGTAACTATGAGGAATTGGCATTTGCTAAAAGTATGTTGACAGAGTCTGTTGCCGATTCATAGGGAATGATAAGTATATCAACTTTATGGGCCATAGATATTCATTACAGCCACATTGATGAAAACAACATGTTATGTGAAAAAAATCCCTTTTCTGACAAGCAAAGAAGAGAGCAACTAACAAATGGATGAAAATAACATTGTATCTAATTTATTCATAACATTTCTGTGTGAATAAAGTGCATGTTACATAGTAAGCTAGTCCATCTCATATTTATTTTGATCCAGAATAAACTCTACCTCATTTTAAGAAGTAATTAAATGAGGTCTCTCCTTTCACCTGTGGCATTTGATATTTACTCATATCACACAGTCTGGAGAGTGATGTACCTGCACCGCGTGGTCACGACTTGGCTTTTACGCTCCAATGTTTTATTTAGAATCCTTTGGCAGATGGAACTGCTGACCTTCGTTAGCTGGAAAACAGCTGCTTTTCTATTTTAACTTATAGTTAATGTTTTCCAAGTGTCAAGCACATGTAGAGAAATTTTTTCCATAGACTGATATTAAACATTTTATTTATATTTCTTTTATTTTTGATAGTCCATGGACTGTTTGGAAAAGTGAGAACCAATTAGCGCATTCACTGTAAATGTTTTTAGAAAAAAATCTCCCTTGGGTATTTCTATAATGGATCAATATCACATTCATTTATTTTAGTAGCACACTCAACTACAGTGCTATATTCTGGAAACAGTCTGTTGTCTGTTTTGGCTGAGTTAAAAATACATTATCTTTTTCAAAATTTTCAGAAGTTTCCGCCTGAAGTCAAAGCTAGGTGGTTCTCAGTAGTCAGGTTTGATTCTTCATTGTGCCAGTGATGACTACCTTGAGAAAGTGCCTGGCTAATCATTGTAATTTAGTGATTATTTCTTGTTTCCTGGAGCTATATTTTATACCTTCTGGTTAAAATGAACAAAAATTTAGTTTCTTCTTTTTTTGTTGAGATTAGAGTTTCACTTTTTTAAATATATTTTTTCTATGATGTAATTATTGGTAAGTATATGAGACCTATTATTTTTATTTTTGTGTTATGCATAGTTCAGTGAAATTTATTGCAAAATGTGAAGAAACACAAGGCTGAAGCTAAGGAGGCACGATTGTGTCCTTTGGTGGCAGACAGAGATGTGGAGAGTATGTGTCCTGGGTGCTGAGTCGCATAAAATGATGGGTGAAACTGAGAAAGAGAAGGCAGGAAGGAAACACTGTGAGATTCACCCCATTTTTTTTAACTGCGGTGAGTCTCAGGGGAGGTGGAATAGCCTCGCATTCCTTAGCCACTGAAAACCTCACCGAGAAGGCAGTAGTTTATTCACAGGGTTGTGTGATTTGCGTAGAAGAGAAGCTCTGCTGATTAGTTGTGCTACCCATCATCTTTCTTTGTGTTTGCCTGATAGAATGAGGCTTGGGAAAGTAGCTCTAGAGTTTTCTTAACATGTTTTTTAAAAATGAATACTTCTAGGAAGTTTAAAAAAATATATATGTATATTTTATCTTTCAGGAACATTACCAAAAGCCTATTTTAAATCAAATGGGAGTGAACCTATGGCCACTGATGGTGAAGTTCAAGTGCCTGATGTTATTTCTGCGAATACAATTTATCACGAGAGCACTGTGACATCCATTACACATCACAACCAACACATTCCAGCCTGGACCACAGATGCTTCTCTCTCAGGGGACCAAGGTCACAGGAAAACAAGTAAGTCTGCAGGTGTTGACTGCATGTGCCCTTTACTGTCTGTGGAACCCACAGGTAAATTTTTATGTGTGGCAACAGATGCTCTTACCGCACAGACACTTACTGGTCATACAGGCAAAGCCCCACGCGCTCCCCCTCGAGCCGAGCAGAGTGCCCCATTCCTAACACGACGTCCCCTCAGCTCCGCTGTGCAGACAGATGGGACCTGAGGAAGTTATGAAGGTGTGTCAGTGCCATTCAATGTTTCTGAGGAAGAGAAACTTTTGCTGTTTGCCCCAGTGTCATGGTACTGAGTTTGTGGTGGTTTACCTCTAAAAGTTTGTTTCTGTTTTGAAGTTTTAAATTACTTATTCTGAGATGGTTAAATTAATACATAAATTAAGTTACTTACTTTGTCATTGATGCCTTGTAGAAGGGATCCCAGTTCTATAATAGAATGCCAAGTGATTTAACAGGAGCTGGCCTTGCATTTGCTTTTGACTGGACCATGTGTTCTTATTCCCTTACTTCACCCTCCTCCCTCTTTTATTGGCTGTGCAATTTCTTGTATGTGTTGGTGACTGACAAGTCCTCACACCTTGAGGAAAACAGCATGTGTGAAACTTCTGTGCAAGGACACGTGGAGAGATGTGTCATTTATTCCCATGAAAGAGCTGGAAGAGAGAAAAGACAGAAAGTGTGGAGACTGGGTCAGTTAGATGGTGGCAGACAATATGCTCTGGAACATGACTCTGTTACCTAATACCCCTCAGAGTTTTTAGTGAAGTTACTAAGCTTCCAGAGCACTGTTGGGAGTGAATTTGTGTGGAAAATGCCAAAGAGCTTCAGCTCTGAGTTAGTGCTGGTAAAACATGACCAGAATTGATAAAGCATAGTCAGAACTTCTCTGCCGTTGTCTTGATTCTTTTTTTCTACTTCTTTCCTAAAACAAAGTTATGTAATTGACAATTATACCAAGCCCAGCCATCTGCAATCATTTTCTTACATTATATTTTATTTATTTATTTTTTAGAGATAGGAGAAAGGAAGGAGAAAGAGAGGGAGAGAAACATCAATGTATGCTCTCTCTCATTCCCCTAAGTGGGAACCTGGCCTGCAACCCAGGCATGTGCCCTGACTGGGACTGAAACCTGGGACCTTTTGGTTCGCAGGCTGGTGCTCAGTCCACTGAGCCACACCAGCCAGGGCCACGATCATTTTTTTGTTTGTCCTTCCCACTTCGTGAAAACCCAGAAAGGGAAATCGCATCTGAGGTCTAGGACAGAGTATTTATTTTCATTCTGAGCCAGGAAGGGAAGGATCAAGCTGACCGTCAGCCATCACAGTACATGCTTGCCAGTGTCTGAAGAAAAGCAGAGGATTATTCTGTTTCTCTAGCCCCAAGAGACAGACAGTTTGGATTTGGTTGTTTCACGCACTGCCAGGAGGTGTTAGTTGTGTATTAGGCTTGGTGTTCACCAGTGATTCATACAGGTTTGTGTTCATTACCTGACAGTAAGACTGCAAACCCAAATTATGCCAAGTAAAATTTATTTTCTTCCTGAGTTTAATTTTGAGGTTTTTAATATTTTGGTCATGACTTCATCAGCTCATTATTCTTAAGGACAGTATTTTTCCATCAGAAGTGCAAAAGTAATTGAAGCAGAAACTCAGTCCAGTTAATGTGGTTGCAATTACAGCCATTGTTACTTCCTTTTACTAAGTGGATGTGTCTCGATTTTGAAAGTTCCGTTATTTGTTAAGATTCAAGTGGAGGTGACGAACACATACTCTGAAGAGTAAAGAAACATGTGGTGCTTGTTGCTCAGTTTGGAAGTCTGATGGAAGTCTGTTGGACTCATTTTTTCTTCCTATGGCTGGAGCATTGTTTGAGAATGTGAGTGTAATTTGACATGTAAAGGAAATCCAGGTGAGATTAGAATGAGTACATGGAGAAAGGCTGAGACAATGGAATCTGTGTCATCCCACATTGTACATGTGCTTGACTGTCAGCGTTCAGCTATATTGTCTGACCACATAGACCCTCAATAGATTGTCTGTATTAACTAAAATTGTTTGTTGCAAAGGATTTGATACTTTGATAAATTGATAATTTTTCATGCTAGCCTGTTCTTATAGAGCTTTTGGTAGTTTTCAGAACATGTTCGAATATTTTCTCTTTTGTTCTTGTAATTAACTGGTGAGGTAACCTACAGAGGCAGTATATACCATTTTTCAAGATGTGAAATTGAGTCCTGGGGAAATTAGGTTGACAGATCCAACATCGCTTGTCTAGTAATTATTAGACATGGAATTGAGTTTCAGATCTTGACACTCCCAGGCCAGTGCTCTTTGAAGTACGTCATGCTTCCTCATTTAATTTTATTTCTTTCTTTGCAGTAGCAGGAGCATTACTGTCCAAATTTTAAGCTCTGAGACCAGAAAAGTAGTCTATTTTGTTTATTGCATCATAGCCCATGATCAGTAAAATAATTGTTGAGTGAGTAAATAAACTACAGTCTTTTCAAAATTTTAGTATCTGATTTATCACTTTGGTTAGTAATGCCTAATCATACTTCTGCGCTTGATATTTATTTAACCAATTTTATTTAAAGCATCATTTAATGCCTTGCATCCGTACTAACACCTGGCAGAGAATTTGCCTTGTCTCTGTTTTCAATTATTCTCTAATGAAAACGTCATTTTAAATTCCAGGCATATGTAAAAGCTATTTAAGTCCACTTCAGTCCAAAAATACAGTAGCCAGACATTCCGTCCTACCCAAATATCCTGGATAGAAAACCGAGGGGAGAACTCCTGGCAAAAGGTACCAGGAAATAGATTTTCCTGAAGACATTTCCTCCGGGGGGTCCTTAGTATCATGCCGCAGCATAGGATTATACAGTTCGTAAACTCTTAACCAGAGCACCTCCCCACGTTACACTGTGCAGCAGAGCTGGGCTTTGTGAATGTGAGCTAGGCTTGATGTGATGTCTGTTATTTCTGGAGTTCCATTCCTTGCATTTTGAAAACCAGTTGTAATATGAAAAGGAAAAAGGTCCATAGTTAGATTTCATGCTATATTTCAGCAAGGGATTTTTTTAGGTTGTTTTCTGTATTTGGGCTTTTATTTTCACTTTTATTCCTTACATCTTTTATAAATATTTAAGCATAAATTGAATTTTGAGGAAAGAGAAAAACTCTTTGGTCAACCTAAGCTTTAAGGTTAAAAATAATATGGCACACAATAGAATAATGTAGAAGTTGATCAAAAATTAAACTAACAAGAGTGGGTTAAGGTACTGAAAGCTTAAAGTGTTCTGTTTTTGGTAACCAGCTCCTAAATCTCCTAAATCAGATGAAAACACATTGTACCTTTCATTTACTTAAAAAAATGTTTTTTTGAAATAAAGTCAACATTCCATAAAATTCACTCTTGTAGTATGTACTATTAAGTATTTTAAAAATATATTCACAGAGTTGTACAACTATCACTCTTATCTAATTTTAGAACATTTTTTATCACTGAAGAAAGAAATGCTGTATTTATTACTCCTTCTTTTTTTCTTTCCCACAGCCTCTGTCTAAAACTAATCTATCTTTTGTCTCTATGAATTTGCCTGAACATTTCATATAAGGGGCATCATACAATAAATGTGATGCTTTTGTGACTGGCCTCTCATACCTTTCTTGGATGTGGGCATAGCCTCGCACCATACCGGCCGTTTAAGATCCCAAGGCATATGCCAGAGCTTTCCAAAGGCCCCTTGGGCATCTCATTTCCTAGTTTTTCCTTTTAAGGTTTTTGTCAGACTCTTATTTCCTACAGGTATTCTCGCCTTGGGTGGTTGTGATGTTATATGGTTGCCACAGATTGTGTTTGACAAGCGCCCTGGGGATGGAGCTGTTTGTATAGACTCAGGAAGTTCTGAATCAGGTCAGACCAACCAGCTCTGAGAATGGATCCTTCCCAGGGGGCTTCCAGATAGATCGAATGGTGACAATTCTCTGGGAGTGGCTTCTGGGGGAGCTTCAAACCCATTCTGCCCTCTCCATTGTCCTCCTAAATGGTCAGTTTTTATAGTTACCCTGGTTGCCATTGGTTTTTCAAGGGTATTACAGAACTGAGGAAAGGGTGAAGCTAAAAGGCAAGTTAAAATGCTACAAAGCTCATAGTTCTTACTGTGATACAGATAATTTTCTTGAATAATGAAAAATGCAAGCTTTTGGTTAAATACCAAAGTTTTGGAAGATTTTATTTTGATAATTTTTTCCTGCTTTCATGGAAGAACAGATTTTGGTGGATCTTGCCCTCCAATATTTTGTATTTCCTCCAACATTAGGAATTGATATTTTTCTTTTTTAATGCATAAATATGAATATATTACATGTATAAATTTAAATGGCTTTTTCCCCTTTTTTATATAAATTGCTTTATTCCTTCTCCTTCCTTTTACATCATATTACTCTATCCTTATCCACAGCTAACCCACTGTTAACAACCTAGTGTGTATGGTTTTTGTAGTTTCCTCTATGCTCATACTATTATGTATTACATATGAACATATATACACATGCATGCATGCAAAATAACATACATGAACAGGTGCTTTTGTCATTGTTTTCAAAAAGTGGGGTGACATTTATTACATATACTGTTCTATGTAATGTTTTTCTTGTTCAGGAATATTTTATGTAAATATCTCTAAATCATTGTTACAATGACTGAACAGTATTCCGTGTTGTCATTATATAATAATTTATTTTAGTTATTCTCTCAGTAATGGATATTTACTTTATATTTAATTTTTAGTGTTTGTTTTTTTCTCAGTGAACTACACAGTTTCTCTTCTGAGGGTAGAATGTCTTGGATCATGGCTGTGAAGCTGTCTAAATAGTAGTGATTTATTAACACTGATCACTATGTACCAAAATGCTCTAAACAAGTACCCAAAGCTTACTAAATGTAGAAAGCTTACGCACCAAGGATTGAGGGTGGAAGGTGGGGTGTGTGGAGTGGGGGAAAGTGGTGGCAGGAAACTGGAGACAACTGTACTTGAACAACAATAAAAAAATAAATATAACCTTAAGTTTATTCTTTCTTTCTCATTTTCTGTGTTTAACCTGGCATTTCTGTGAGCTTGACAGTGAGCTCTGCGTGAATGTGAAGCTAAAAGGATCAGAGCAAGGATCAATGTGCCTGGGTTACTATTCTTCAGGCTGCTCTCCAAGGCAGATCTGGGGAGAGGCAGTGTAACTGGACATTTGAAATCAGGGAAGTTCCTTCTCCTTTTTTCCTAATATTTTCTAATCCTGTTAAGAATGGAACCCTAAATATTTTCATGATGTTTTTCAAAGCAGTTCTACTACCCTCAGAGTCATGTACCCATCTCTGTAGATTCCCTTCTGGAGACTATTGTGCAGTTTGGAGTGGGAGTCTTTGCTGATGTGTGTGCATGTGTGTGGGTGAGTGGCTTCGATGCAGTTCAGACTTGTATCCTTATCATTCCTCTGTTATGTTGTTGGACAGTGTTTCTCTATCTGGGTCTGAGGGACCTTGGGAGTACTCTGTAGGATTTGAGACTTCTCTATAAGAATTTCTTAAATGTATGCTTTTGTTTCCATGAAAATAAGACATAATGTAGGCTTACTCTCAAAAAACCTGGATCACCATCTTATAACAAGTACTATATGATTTTTGGGACCTATATTTGAGTTTCAATTTATGATTACATTGCTGCTAAGCTATACTGCTTAATTGTTTAAAAATGATTAAAGAGCTTAAGCCTGACTGCTGAGATCTTTAATAATTTTTTAACAGCTAAGCAGTTTAGCTTAGCAACAATGAAACACCAATCCAAAAGAACCTATGCACCCCAGTGTTCATAGCAGCACAATTTATAATAGCTAAGTGCTGGAAGCAACCTAAGTTTCCATCAGTAAATGAATGGATCCAAAAACTATGGTACATTTACACAATGGAATACTATGCAGCAGAGAGAAAGAAGGAGCTCCTACCCTTTTCAACAGCATGGATGGAACTGGAGAGCATTATGTTAAGTGAAATAAACCAGGCGGTGAGGGACAAATACTATATGATCTCACCTTTAACTGGAATTTAATCAACAAAAGGAAAAAAAAACCAAGCAAAAATATAACTAAAGACATTGAAATTAAGAATGATCTGACAGTAACCAGAGGGGAGGTGGGGGGGGATAATGGGGGGAACGGGGAAAGGGTTTTCAGGAACAACTATAAAAGACACATGGACAAAAACCAAGGTGGTGGAAGCAAGGGAGGGAGGTGGGTTTGGCTGGGGTGGGGGGGCATAGTGGGGGTAAATGCAGACAACTATAATTGAACAACAGTAAAATAATTATTTAAAAATGATTAAAAATAATTTAGGTGATAAAGGCTTTATTTAACATTTCATGAAGTGGACAGTCTCCTTTAGGATTACAAGATGGGGTGGAAGACAGAGAGCTTTTATAAGATAAGAAATAAGGAAGAGAAAAATAGAAAATATCTGATTGGCTGAGGCCATGTAGTCAACTTTCTTTGGGGTAAGAAGGGCAGGACATAAGTATGCTTGGCATTTGGAGACTGGCTGACTGGAGAGGCTGCATTTCTGGTCAAGCAGAGCATTTACAGGGCCAGAAAAGTTACCTAAGTTTAGGTTTGCTGACCAGACACCTTGGACAGGAGTGGCTCCATCTTGGGCCTACAAAGTTATTTCAACAGACATTTGCCATCCATCAAGAAAGGAACAGGGGGCCCTGGCCAGGTAGCTCAGTTGGTTAGAGCATCGTCCTGATATGACAGAGTTGTGGGTTTGATAGGTGGAACAATAAATTGATGTTTCTCTTCCTGTCTCTAAAATAAATAAATATTTTTTTTTTTAAAGAAAGAAACAGAGACAGACTCAGTAGACACTCTTCTCAGTTACAGAACAAAGTGCATGGTGGCATATACTTTGTGGCAGTTCAAGCAGAGAAAAATGGTAACCAACTCACTCACCTGGGGTATGTGGTAGTACAAGCTTCCCAAACACAGGAGAACTTGTGAAGCCTATGGGTGTCTTCTCAGAATAATGTTTTGGTGCTTAAAACAAATAACACAGAATCACAAAGGAAGGCAATTTTATTACAATTTTGAATGAAAATGTGAGAAATATAAATTATCATAGCATAATACATGATATAGAAATATATCTAATAGTTAATAACTGCAGTTTTATAACAGCAATGAATGTAAAGAGTATTTTGAAATGTTTGCTATAACTTCATGCTGCTATGAAAATATTCATGATTTCTAACTTGTTTTTCTATGTTCGCCACCTACATTGATAATTTAAGTATGCTAAATTTCAGTTAGAGGTTAATGGGAATAAAGTTGTTATTTATTTTTCATCCAGGTTTTTCACAGACAAAAATTCTACGTGTGGGCCCGTGGGGGTCTTTGGATTTTGATTAAGGACACATACTATAGAGGAAAAGTACATACGCACACACACACACACACACTCTCTCTCATATATTCTTTGATATTATATAAAAATAATATATAAATATATTCTTATATATTTATGTTCATACTCATATACATTTATTATATTTATATAAATATATACCCATTCATATTCATATCTATTTATATTCATAAATATAAATATATATTTATATTCATATATTTATTCTCTCTCTACATATATATATATATCCATCCATCCCTAGGAGAGTCTGAGGCCAGCCTAAGTTGTTTCATTAAGAATTTGCTGCTCTTAAACTTAACTGCAGTGATGACTCTGGATGTGTCCCTTATTCACTCTGTTGGACACCAGCGTTAGACCCCAATGGTCAAGTCCAGCTGGTTGCCCTCTCCTATATATTAAATCATGTTCTTCACATTTAGAGAACAGTTATGAGAGTTAGACATGGGCTTCTGGCTAACACCAACTAAGCAAGAACACGAGGAGCATTTAAATAACTGTCCCATGTTTGTCTGGTTAGCATGGTAGCATTCTTAAGGGGGAGAAAGGAAATTTGATTGTAGGAATGGACTCTGTCTTGTCCTTTTTTCCCCTCACTGTTCTGTCCATCCTCCTTATTCCATCTTTAGATGACTCCATTCCTAGGATGTATTGGGGCTCTCCCAGAGTGAGCAAACTTACTCATAAACTAAATCTGAAGAATATGATGTGCAGGGCTAGGCTTCTGAAAGGGGTAGTGGAACAGTGCCTGTCGTTCTCCTTTGGCTTCAGTCCCGTTCCTCCCTTCTCAAAGGTTTCTGGGCAAGGCTTCTTGACCCTCTTTATGAAATGAATCTTGCAGTATTACACTAGCGACAGATGCCCCCAAATGTAAGGAGCTTATAACACGTTAATACAGCAAATGAGAGTCAGAGTTAAATACTTATGTCAAAAGAAGCTTGTGGTTCAAAATTTTTCTCTCCAGATTCATTATCACAGTTTCTTTTTCAAGAACACCCCAAATACTCTTGATCCACATAGAGAAAAACAGTAGCACGCTGATAACAGCATTGCCAAAACAGTCCCAAACAAATTCAAGAACGAAAACAATGTCTTAAAAGCCAAATTCTCAGATAAATTTTTTTAAATCTGTGATTTACTCTCTAGTTCTGAAAGAAAATTGGCACTGTATACATTCTTTGCCTGAATCATTCAATTTGCTAACTGTCTCAGAGTTTTGGTCTTTGTACAATTTTGCATTGAGAGCAAAACACCTATCATTGGGAATCTGTTTGCTGTTACATGTGCCTTTGGAGAATATGTTTTTTGCCTTACGTGTAGTTGAAATGAGTATGGTAATGAGTTTTCCAAGCCAAAAGCTTTGCATCAATTCACACTTGATGCAAACCATTCTTTGTCTTTCAGTGTTGATATATTTTATTCTTCTATTTTGCTGGTTTTCATCAGTCTAATATTTGCATGTGGTGTTTGATGAATTATAATACTGGTTTATAATTGTACTGATTGATGTAAACTCATTATGGTACTTATATACCCTTTGAAGCTTTATGAGACATCTTAATTTCTGAGAGCTTAGGGTAATATTCTGGGAAGCACCAGTCATTCGCCAGCAGCTATGTATCAGGTGCCAAGCTCTGGGGTTTGGCTATGTAGCCTGTAGAGATGGGTCAGATAGAAGTCCTGTCCACAAGTAGCCAAGTAACTACTTGGAGACATGGATGTATTATTTACAACTGGAGAAATTCTGTAAAAGAGGTTCATGGATGAAAGAAAACATGATCCATTTCAATTCTTATTTTTTTAGAGACAAGCTGGCTAACTCTTAACATTTTATGCTATAATAAATACTTCATTTTCCTAAACATCAAAAGCTTTTATTTATAACTATAAAAGTAAATTTTAATTTAAAAGGAGTCCTGGAATTTCCATTTTTAATAAGATTATGCTGTCTTATTCTTAGATTAAAAAGCTTGCCTATAATATAATTGTCTCAGCTAATTATAGATTGCTTAGATAAATTGAACAGAGATTTTAGTTTTCAATTTTATGGGAGGGCCAACCTGTCTTTTACAGGTATTGATGAGAATGTATCACCTCAGGAAGTGGGAAGATTCCTTCTTTGGAATTACTTGGCAATTTTTCCATTGTTCATTAGGTATTCAAGCTAGGAGAGTTTGTTTCTGCTTGGGTTATATGTTTATGAATGTGCCCTGGGTAAAGGTCTTAGCATAGGAATTTCTGGAGACCAGTTTATGATGACCCGGTGGCTGTTAAGCCACAGTGACCATGTTACCATATTATGTGTCATTGAAAGTCAACAAAACACCTTAAAAGTAAATTAATGTGGGAAGGTTGTCATGGGAAATGAAGACGTTAAATCAAAGCTCTTTTCCTGTTTGGGGACTGGCCAAGTGGCGATATTATAGCCAGCCATGAGAGACAGTGAAGCAGGCCCTGTGTGGGGACACAGCGAGCACCATCAGTGGCCATGTAGGGACACCTCAACCCTTCCTTCTTTCCTATTTCTCCCTTTTGGAATGGGACTGTCTCTTCTATGCCCATCCCACCATTGTATTTTGGAATCACATAACTTGTCTAGTTTCATGGATTCACAGCTGGAGAGGAATTTTGCTTCTGGATGAATTGAACCTTGAGTTTCACCCCTGAGTTACATGGTATTTAGATGAGACTTCAGACTTCAGACTTTAGAGTAGATGCTGGAATGAGCATCTTCTGGAGCTGTTGGAATAAAAGGAATGGATTTTGCATGTGATAAGGACATGAGTTGGAGGGGCCAGGGTGGAATGTTATGGACTGAATGTCTTCAGTTCACCGCAGCATTTCTAGAATCTTGAGATTTTCTTTTTTTATGGAAAGTTTAGCTGTTTACATAAAATAAGTAAGTCTTGTTTTACAAAATATTTCTAGATCTTTATAATGAGTTGGCTTTCTGGTTATTTAGTCCACAATATTTCAGAATCTTTTCTTTAAAGAAAGTATTTTACACATACAATTTTAATCACACATGAAAGTAGAATAGTACAATGGATGCCCATATGCCCTCTCTCATCCTCTCAATATTTTCTCAGAATCCTTTTTAAAGCATTTTCCTCCTAGTGTTTCTTGTAGTGGAGTTTAAACTTGCTCTCATAACTGAAAGTTGGGCTACTCTCTGTGCTGCTGACACAGGAATTTTATTACCTAGCTTTTAATTACAATACTGTACTTCATAGTCTTAAGAAATTGTCCAGTACAAACAAAAGCTTTACAGAGGTATATGTTAAATCCTATATTAAATATTTAATTATCATTAAAATGCATGTTCCAAAATTTTCCAATTAAGGAAAAATTACAGTGCCACTAGGAACAAAACTGATTTGATGACCCACTCTCGGGTTTTTGTGTTGAGTACTCCACGACTTCCACTGCAACCGCTGATCTTTCTCTCTCTAGGTTAGCGGTGTGTGAGCTCCACTTGAACCTGGGGCAGTCTTGCTGATTTTGACTTTGATTCTTTGCTATGCCAGCTCTACAGGTTGGGGCAAAAGTAAGTTTAGAGTTGTTCATGTGGAAAATAACATAATAATTAATAAATAATAGTATAAGAATAAACCCTTTTTTGCATATTCACAACTATAAACCTTCTCCCCCCTACACTGTATATATTCATTTACATGTTTAAACTTCCCATGTTTTTCTTTTTTTAGTTTTATTATCACAGAGCCCTCAATTCCAGTTATTGCCATTTCCATCCTAACATGAAAATGGCATGAACAAGGAAGTTTCAGGATTAACATCGTTCAAGGTCAAGTGTTATACAGTCCTATTTTTTGTCATCTGACAAGTGAATTGATGTTATCTACTATAGTTGGTATCAAGTAGGAGAAAAGTATTCTAAAATTTTCTGTTAGGATCTTCTTGATAAAGAAGAAACCCTTTTCTTTTTTTAAAAATTTAAAAAAAAATTTTAATTGTTGTTCTTGTAGTTTTCTGTCTTTTACTCCCATCCCAGCCCACCGCCCCAGCCCTCCCCACCTCCCTCCCGTTTCCACCCCGCCCCCCCCTGCCCAGTTTTTGTCCATGTGTCCTTTATACTTGTTGCTCCAAACCCTTCCCCTTTTCCCCTGAAATTCCCTCCCCTCTCCCCTTTGGTGACTATCAGCCCATTCTCAATTTCAGTGTCTTTGGTTATATTATGCTTGTTTGTTTGTTTTGTTGATTAGGTTCCTGTTAAAGGTGAGATCATATGGTATTTGTCTTTCACTTCCTGGCTTATTTCGCTCAGCAAAATGCTCTCCAGTTCCATGAAACCCTTTTCTTCATGCCCAACAAATATCTTCAGTTACAATTTGATCAAATTCCTCTAATCTATCTGTAATAGAGATAGAGTATAGTCATTAATATTGTCTTGAGAAACTCTCTATGTGTTAAGGACTCAAAATAACTGACTCATGATAGATTGGCCTTACTAGGTACACTGTGATTTAAAAGCAGGTACTGCAGAAGGCAGTAAGAATTTTAGCCCAGTAGTGGGGACACTGGCCTTTGACCATGCTTTTTCTCTTGGCAAACTTGGGAGGGAAGCGGCTGCTTACAAGGGCAGGGCAGGGACTCCTCCCCAGTTCCAAGTGTGGGCAGTCTCCCTGGAGAAGCACGTGACTGTCCAAGCTGGAGCTGAAATGCAGTATGCACATACGTCCGGTTTCCCAGGGAGAAGCGCTTCTTTTATGCAATGTTCGAATGGGTGGGCAAAGCCAGGGTTGCTTGTGTGTTTGGTTATTGCAGCCTCTGACATCCTAAAGTCATGTAAAAAGGCAGAAGTCCTCTGACTGTACTGGAGTCCCTAAGGGCTCTGAAACTGATCAGCTGTAGTTCTTACCAAATGTTAGAGAGAAACCCTGGGACTGCTGCTCGAATACTCCTGTGGGGAGAGTCATAGAGGTCCCTGGAGGGAGGACTCTTTCTCTAATCACTGGCCAGCTTCATAGGCATGCAGAGTGGTGTGGTGGCATGGGGCCCTGAGCGTGAAGGACTCCCTGAGTGCCCCAAATTACGTAGCCCATTCTGCTCCTTGGTTTTACTGTGATAGGACCAACTTCAATACAGAATCTGCCTTTGGACTAAGCACAGTGCCAGGCAATGTCATGATCTGATTGCCATTGGCTAGACAGGCCCCATGCCTGGAGCTGGGGATAAGGAAAGGCCTCCCAAATTTCAGGGCTGCCAGTCAGTTAGGGATGGGGTCCGTGCATGATGAGGATGCAACTCACAGGACCTCTTCCACTGCTCCCTCCCTTTTCTTGTTGAGTAGTTGCTTATGTTTTGCTTTTACTTTCTCATCTTATATTGCCTGTAATAAGATAAAAAGTATATTTATTAAAATGAAGTAAGATGTCATATACATTCCAAAAAATAATACCAGAAATTTATTTTAAATCTCTCATCTTGAGTGTAGAGAACATATCTTCCCTTACAGTCATATGCCCTGCAAACTCTTCTTTCCATATTCAGAGAGCAAAAAGGTAAATATCAGCTCAGCTTCAGGCTAACTTGTTACAGATTTTAAGTTTAGAGAATTCTGAGTTGGAGAGGAATATCTGAATGAGCAGTTTGCAAATACATTCAGATCCACAATAGCTAGCTGGTATAATCCAACCTTAGTGAACAGGTCTGCCCTGTCCTTCATTCCCTCAACATTTAAACCTTGACTGTCATGAAACCTAACGTGAGATTCCCACTAAAACTACACAGGGATGGAAAACCCCCTGAAATCTCATTGCCTTTGTGAGCAGCAAAGCTTAAAACTAACCACGAATGAGGTAGTGATTTTACACTAAATCCTGCCCCTGGTGAACAGGATGAGCCAGTAAGTAATTTCTTATATACTTATCAGTACAGAATTTATTTTTCTTACCACAGCTAACACATAAAAATAATTTTCATGTGTATGAAAGTACATTTTGACTAAATAATAAAATGTGGTCTAATTTTAAATTCTTATTTTTATTTTTTAAAGACTTTATTTATTTATTTTTAGACAGAGGGGAAGGGACAGAGAAAGAGAGGGAGAGAAACATCAATGTGTGGTTTCTTCTCATATGCCCCCCCACTGGGGACCTGGCCTGCAACCCAGGCATGTGCCCTGACTGGGAATCCAGCTGGTGACCCTTTGGTTTGAAGGCCAGCGCTCAATCCACTAAGCCACACCAGCCAGGGCTAAATTCTTATTTTTAAATTCCATTGCATCAAGCTCAGTGACTGAATAAAGACTTAACATTTTCTTAATAACTTAATATTTTCTTAATAATGTTTTTAAACACTTAGTGAATGTTTTTCAAAAAAAGTAACAGCCAACAGTGCTTTATTTTACAAATAAGCAAAATTGATTAATGAAACTTTGAATGTTGATCCTCTTTGTATTATTAGTGAGTAATTATTCCCTCCACAAAAGAATTCTTCATGGAATTCAGAGGAAAGAGGCAGGATGAAATCTTCATATCTCTGCCTCAATTCTCCCACCTCCATGACATGGATGCAAATATCTCTCATGTCTAGTTCACAGAGTGTGTGTGAGTCACAAATGAGATAACTGCAGCCAAAACTTTTAAAATTTATCATATGTGCTAATGATAGGCATTGAGCAAAAATCATTTACTTCTCACAATAACCCCATAACACAGACATTATGATCCCCATTTTGCAGATAAACTGATAAACAGAGAAATTTGGTAACTTGCCAGAGACTACATAAAGAAAGAACAATAAAGGCAGGATTTGAATCAGACTGTGGGACCATCATAATACATATGGGAAAGATGTTTCCCAAACTTGAAAATGCCATACAAATTTGAGTTACTATTATTATTCAATCATTCATAATTCTAGGATAGATAATTATATGGGGACAAGATGTATGCTAATTCTTTTAAAATTAATAAAAATGACTGATGGATAAAGATGTGTCATCTGAAATGTTACATCTTATTTAGTTTTATGGAATGTGAATAATTATTTTAAAATAAAATATTGACCCCTCGCTACGTTACAACATTGTCACACTACATATTTGTTGAGGGAATGGATTACATCAGGTTATGAGGCTTTGGTTACCATTTACACATCTTAAAATCAAATGGTATGGATGTGTGTAATGAATGAAAGGGAATGACATACACACATATATGTGCAGGATGTGAAAGCTTGAAGCCTGGCAAAAGGCTTTGCCAAGAGACTTGAGGTTGCATTGAAAATGTTAAATGCGGAATATATGTAATTATGCAGGAAATATCAACCCCTACATGTCATGCTTCTTCTGGTAGGAGTGGCTAGCTCTTAACTCTGGTCATTTGTACCACACTGCACTAGGTAGGTACTTACGTTTTTATTTTTTATTTTTTCACAAATTAGGAAGACATTGTTCTACCTACACCTTGTCTACATAAAGACTTATTGCAAACATCACAGTTTACTCCTTAAGAAAATGTGTCTTAGTTTTGTCTCCTTGATTTCTTGTATGAGAAATAAAATAGTTACCATGTTTGGATTTGAAGATGTTTACAGTGTTGGTTAAGAAGCCAGAGTCTTCACAGAGAGGCCTTGTTTGGAGCTCCGTGCTCCTTCTTATCTCTCTGTAACCCTCTTACAGATTGTTTTAAGAACACCATATCTTTTCAGATTGGTTTTTCCCAGAAATCACTCTGGCAAATGTTACTTTTCATGTGAGTTATCTAGAATAAAGAAAGAACTTCATTATTCCACTCTGCTGATGCAGTTTTGACCGGGGCTGACTTCAGAGCACAGCCAGGAATAGACACTACGCATTTCCAGTCCAAACTGTCTCTCCGTGAAGATCCGTAACTTATTTTCACAGCAGATTCATTGTTTTCTTTGAGAAGGTTTAGTTTTTACGGGTCTCGGAGAAGCAACTCTATTGCTGGAATCAAAAAAGGTTCATTAAAATATTTTATATTACAATGAATAAAGTCAACTACAGTTTTTAAAATGGAATAGTTGCTATGACAGAATGATACAATGGAAAAAGTGAGCTATGGTGTCAGAAAGACCTGGTTTCAGTTTCAGCTCAACAACTTAAAATGTGTGTTACCTTGAATACTTTCTTACCCTCACTGAATCAGTCTCCTCATCCGTAAAATGGGAACACAAACAGCTTGTCCGTAGGCTTGCAGGAGGGTTAGGTAACATGCTGTATGTAAAGTGCCTGTAGCAACACCCAGCTTCCAAGTCCCTCAAGGATCTTTTATCTATTCCCTTACCATTAAATTGGTTTATTTTACTATAAAAGAGTAAGTGGAAATGAAAGTTAGAATATCTTTTATATTAAGTAAGATACAACTTGAATAGATAATAATGGTTATTTAAGCTTTTAAAGCACAGTAAATTTAGCTCATCCTACCCACTCTCTGAATTGCCTATTTTTCGCTGAAGATATCGATGCTGTTGAAACATCAGCCAAACATCAGCAGTATGAAAGCAGTGTCTTAAGTTCTTTTCCTCCCTTGACAAAATGGATCTTCACAAGCCCGTGATTGGCATTATTATTATTTCAGCTTCACAGATTAGGAGGGGTGCAGGGCTGTCCAACCTGTGGGCCCCAGGCTGCATGCGGCCCAGGATGGTTAGGAATGCGGCCCAACACAAAATCGTGAATTTACTTAAAACCTTTTTTTTTTTTTTTGCTTATCAGTTTTTGTTAGTATTTGTGTATTTAATGTGTGGCCCAAGACAACTATTCTTCTTCCATGTGGCCCAGAGATGTCAAAAGGTTGGACACCTCTGTAAGGGTTAAGTGATGTCCCCAAGGTCGCACAGCCTTGTGGGGGGCCAGAGTTTGGAGCCAGCTGCTTTCACTTTGTTAAAGTGTTTGCTCCTACTCTTGTCAGCTGCAGTCATCATCGCCACCCACCGGCTGTCCTCAGAGCTCTACAGCAGTCTAGTGTAGGGGTCTTTCTACCCAACTTTCTTGAGACTTTATACTTTGTAGCATATTCCCCCCCTTTTTTTTCTGCTCACTGTGAGTTCTCATGCTAAAAGGAATTGAGCGTGCCAGGATAAGAGAATATATATTTTTTGAATTATTTTTTACTTTTATTTTTTATTTAAAACACATGAGAGTTACCTACAAAAATATTAGGTGAGTAGCTCAAATCTCAGGTATTTATACTATATTAAATTAAAATGATTTAGCCTCTTAGAGGCTATTATAAAAATCACCTGACTACCTTTAAAAAAAAATAATACAAAGCACTCCCTGGTATTTTCAGTATCTTGGGTGAAAATGGTGATGGGATTGAGAAGTGCAGACTGGTAGTTACAGATTAGTCATGGGAGGTAATGTACAGCACAGGGAACAAGGTCAGTAGTGTTGCGGAACATGCACCTTTTATATGAAAGGCAGGGCGGCGCCCCCTGTTGTCTCTCAACTGCTGCTCTGAAGTCCAGGGATGAGTGGGGAGGAGGGAGTTGCTTCCCTTTGATGATTTTATTTGATGGCTGTGGATGAATCCTCAGTAAACAGGCAATGATGACAACTTAAACATTATAATAGGAAGAATGAAGACAGGATGCAACAAGCTGAATGCTTGAGCATGATTATGAATTATTAAAAACTGAAAAGAGTAGGTTGAATTTCTTCATAGCATCTGAATTTTATCATATTCCTACCTCTTAAATATTTAGCTCTCATCTGTTTCTTAGAGGAGGAATTCACCTTCAAAATAATCCTCCATTGGTCGTACCAATAGATTGATGGTCATGCTAGTCTTTCCTTATGGAGGTATTGTTTTTTTGATTCTTGCTGAGATTAGGATTGTGACTATGTATAACAATGCCAGACACTATTTTTGTTTGTTTGCTTTCTTTAGTTTCTGCCCCCTTCCAATCTGGCTGGACTGTCAACTCCACAAGGGCAGGGACTTTGGTGAGCATGGTGTCACTTGCTCTGCACCTAGAGCAGTGCTTGGAGTGCGATGACTATTTGTTGAAGGAGCAGTGAGGAAGACCCCACTCGCTACTGTGGGACTCATGGGGCCTCACCCTCAGTGGTATAACCCAGTGAGATAGTATAAACCTTCAACTATAACATTTGGATCATGGGGCAGCTTTTGGAGGAAAGAGACTTGGATTTTGGAGGGGATGGCTGTAGTTGAATTCTAGTTTTTGCATTTACTAACTGCATAAATCTGGCAGAAAATTACTTAACCTTGTTTCCACAGCTGTAAAACAGACTTAGCAGCTTGCAGGGAGGGCCAATGAGCTAATGTGAAAGGGCCGGGGATGTTATAGTCCTTTGGTAAATATTAAGAACAAAAATATGCAGATAAAAGTGGTGAATGCGAGAAGGCCCCAAATGGTATATAAAACCAGAAAACAGCTAGAATTTAAACTAATGAGGAGGGAATGAAAGATATCATCGGAGAAACAGCAACAACATTGATGACAAACTGGATGAGAAGATTGAAAAAGGGAAACCAGTGAAGAAAGCCAACTCTGCCATGAGTTTCTTCCCAAACCACTGAAAAGGTTTACAGAGTGTACAGAGATCTGGCTTTTACCACTCCATCAACTTCTCAGGATCTGGAAGTAAGAAAAACAAATGTGGAAGCATCCACAAGGGAGACCTGTGAAGCAATTCAGTTAAATGAGCCAATTTAGGTAAATTAGGACAAATCAACCATGCTCTGATAAGATACTGCCCCCTGATGCGATGGGATTCTTACTAGTAGCCCTCCAATTAAATGTACAATTGTCCCTACAAAGTCAGCAAGGTTGCCAAGGTTCTGGCTAGGTGATTAGAAAGAATATAGCGAAGTACTTTAGAAAATTGATGTTTTATTCTTTTTAATTTGATGGAGGATCTGTTGTATCAGTCCACTTCGGTTACTGTGTCCCACTGCACATCACTTTGTCTGCGCCCCTGTCTTTCTGTCCATCATTTCCTACCTACCTATCTGTGAGAGCCTGAGTTTCTTAATTTATAACAAGAGTATATATTGTATTACTAAGGGTATATTTTATAATGTGACAGTACTTTGGAAAACTTTAGAAAACCAGCATACATATAGGAAGCAATATATTTATGTCTATACTAACTATTTTGAAACTTATTTTTAAGGTCCACACTATTATTTTAGAATTTCCTGAGTACAGGTTCTTTTTTTCCTAAGGGAATTTGCTATTAGAGAGGGAAACATCTTTTTTAAAAAGTAATTTAAAAAAATTTCAATTATAGTTGACATACTTTTTTTCTTTTGTGAAACTCACACTGTCTTGAACATAGTACAAGCCACCAAAATGCAATTTTCCTATCTTGATTTTTTAAATGACCTCTCAGTAGTCAGTGTTTTCTTTGTCTAGGTGGAGTGACTGAGACTTTTAGTCATTTAATTGCTTCAAGTATGGTTCATCATCAAGTTTATAAACCCCAAAGCTGATGGCCCCTAAAGAAAATAATGTGATATAAAACAAATGATAGCATGTGGTCATATACATGGGTATATTATCTGTGAATATATAGACCTTGTGATATATTATTATATGCTTTTTAGCCTCCTCCTTTCATGGGCCATTAGGAATTATCCTCTTTAATAACTTTTTAACATAATAACTCCCTTTTCATTAGCCTGAGGTGACTCCAAACAGAAGTTACTCGGAACACATAGGCTTGAAGATCTGGAATTTCCACAAAATATCTGTGCACTCTTGGGCAGATAGCTTAGCCTTTCTGAAATTATTTCTTCATGGATGATATAGATGTGCTATCATTTAACTGGTTGTGAAAATGAGATAATTATGAATGAGGGAATCTGAGTCCCTGTTTGGATGCCTGGCACAAGGTTTGTTTTCAACAAATGTTTTCCTAAGACTGAAATTTCCACAAATGATTTCATGTTTTTCATGGAGAAAAATTTGCTCTTGGCTCTTACGAGTAAGCATCTCTGTTTGTAGTACATACACTCAACTAACTGTGTCATTTTGAAGTCTCCTGTTTGTACGTGCCCCCTCCCCGCAACAATGCTCTCCCACACTGAAATGCGTTGTAACTCCCCCTACTGAGTGACTTGAAGGCCATATTCATGGACCTTGCCCAGAACTCACTCTCTCAGCACTTGTGCAAAGCTGAACTCATGTATGCATGTGTCTATTTGAGTTTTGTGTGCATATTTGAATTTGGATTTTTCTTTATCTCTTTCCTTTCTTAACTGTTTTGTATTTTGAGTTTGAAGAGGTCCAAAAAAGTGTTGTGCCTTTATTTTTTTTTGCCATGTCTTTGTGAATATCTAGCATTCAGAGAAGTTCTGCATATCACTGGTTGCCCTTCAAAGAGGAAATCATATTTTGATCATGTCTCACTGAGATAAGTGTATTTTGGGTTATCAGTAAATATTATTTAACAGTGAGGAACTATGTGTTTTTGTGAAGTGAAAGGGTCTTTGAGCTAATGGCTACAGTCTGGTCATCTGAAGGAACAACTTCTTTAGGGCTGGGGTGGTTTTCCGAGACGTGAGACTAGGCAGTGCACTTAGAAGTAGATCAGAGAGACAATCAATGAGAGATGATTTCTGTGAATGAGTGAAGCAAAAAAGGGGTTTGGGAATCCTGTGATAGGGTGTAGTTTCTGTATCACAGGTCAAAGGGTTAGTCTGACCATTTTGTCAGAGATGCAGCCTTATTTTTTTTCAACATTATCTTCATTAAAATAAAGTTGGCCTTGGGCTTAGAAAGATTTTTCTGTTCATTTCTTTGGACAGGAATTATACAGAGATCAGAACAGATGTTCCCTCTGTTGCTGAACTTTGCCTCCTTGCTCCACTCCGCCCCCCACAATATAACTAAAATCAATACTTCTACTGCATTTCCAAATCCTGAAGATTCTGCTTTTGAATAGTAGCCTGCTTAAATAATAACCAAAATTTCATTTTTTTAAATAAAAATAATTAATCTTTATATAAATCAATAAGAGAATACAGAATTGACTAAAGAAAAATATTGGGTTGGCCAAAAATTCATTTAATTTTTCCCATACGATGGCTCTAGATGTGCTTACTTGTCTTTAACTTAATTCAAAACAATTTTGTTATATTGTATTGTGACAACTGTTATACCAGTGTGCATTTTTGAAAACCTTATGAAAATTGGTGAATTTTTGTGAAGCCATTTTAACATTGAAGATGGAAGAAAATGTGTAACATTTACAGCATGTTATGCTTTATTATTTTAAGAAAGGTAAAAATGCAACTCAAACACAAAAAAAGATTTGTGCAGTGTATGAAGAAGGTGCTGTGACTGATTGAATATGTCAAGAGTGGTTTGCGAAGTTTCTTGGTACTATTGACATTTTGGCCAAATAATTCTCTGTTGTGGGGCTGTCTTATACATTGGAAGATGTTTAGTAGAAACCCTGGCCTGTACCCATTAGAAGCCAATAGTGGGAGACAGCCGACATACTCAAAATATCCAAATCCATAAAGTTATTGGTGAAGGTGAAAAAATTGTCTTTCATTTTACAGAAAAAACTAAATGGACTTTTTGGCTAACCCAATATAACTCTCTCCTAGAATGCCATCATTTGGAACCATATTAATATTTTACTTTATATCAGACCAACCGTGCAAATGTATGGGATAAAGAAGAAGGAAAGGATGTAGAATGTAGAGGTGGCAGTGCCCAGGAGGGAAGCCAGCTGAGGGAAATGAAACCAGGGGCTGGGGGCTGACCCTGAACTGTCGATACAGTCAGGATTGGAAATCCTTGTATAGTCATGTATTTTTAAAAACAGGATTATGATATGCAAATTGTTTTGTGACTTGCTATTTTTATTATAATAAAATCATAAGCATCATTCTGTATGATTAAATATTTTAAAGCATCTTTCATATAGCTAAGTATTCTGTTGTTTTTTCAATAATATTTTAATCCAGGCTTCTTTGACTGCCCAGGTGATTTTTATTTAAAAATTGGAAACTGCCCTGGCCAGGTAGCTCAGTTGTTTGGAGCATTGTGCCAATGTGCTAAGGTTGCGGGTTTGATCCCCCATGGGGTCATAAAGAAGAATCAACCAATGAATGCATAAATAAGTGAGGCAACAAATCAGTGCTTCTCTGTCTGTCTCTCCATCTCTTTCTCTTTCTCTGTCTCTCTTTCTCCCTCCCCTCTCTCTCCAAAATCAATAATTAAAAATGTTAAAAAAATTAGAAACTATGTAATGATGAAGATTCCTGTAGATAAATTCATGTTCACAATCATAATTATTTCCTTAAGATAAATTTTTAGAAAAGATATTAGTGTCAAATGGTATGCACATTTAAAAGATTTTTTTTAATGCATATTGCCTTACTCAGCTGTGATCCAGCATAGTGACTGCCAATTTATATGCCCACCAGCTAGGTGTATTTTTTCCACACATTTGCTCAGGACACAATGTTCTTCTTCTGTGAATATAAGTACCTTGATTTCATTATCACACGTGTGTATGTGTGTGCCCTCCACATTTAATCCTGTGTGTATATGTCTGATTGTATATCTGTTATCATTCTTACAAAATATATTTTATCTTATGAACACATTAACCTCTCATATCAGCTGTTTGTAAACAGGTAATTCTGATGTGTCCGCTCCTAACTGTAATTATCTGGACTTCCCAGGTGCCTGCATGAACATCACCCACAGCCAGTGTCAGATGCTGCCCTACCACACCACGCCGACAACTCCTCTCTCAATCATCAAAAACATGGAAATGGAGACATTCCTCAAATTCTTCATGTACCTGCACCGCCTCAGTTGCTATCAACATATCATGCTTTTTGGCTGTAGCCTTGCCTTCCCTGAGTGCATTGGTGATGGTGATGACAGGTATGTTGGAACCAAACTCATTCGGTGATAAGAGTCAGTTGTAGCAGAAGTATCTGATAGGAACAAAATCATCCCAAGCTACCACATTTTGGTGTTGTTGTTGTTAAGGGAGAAAAAAAAAATCACACCAGTCATCACCATTTGTAAGTCTTTTAAACTAGAAATTTTTGAAGCCCTGGAATAATTTTATGTATGGGAAGAAACTATTCAGTGTATTGTATTGAGGCTATCAGCCATGGTACTCAGTAGCTACCTCAGTGAGGGTCTGGCAGATGACAGAGAACATACCCAAAGTGGTGATGGAAAGTGTTTATTGGACAGGCTGTTCATGGAGGTGTAGTTAGGCTTAAGAGAACAAATAAGTGATGAGCGACACCAGGGTCCCACAATAGGGGGATGCAGTTCCACTGCCCAAGACTTGAAGGGGGAAGAGGGTGGGCAGCCCCTGGAGAGAGTTATAGGTAGGGGTCAGGGGTCTCCCAACTGTCCAAGTACTATGACCCCAGGCAGAGGACCACAGCAGTTCTGCAGGGATAGAGAAGAAACAAATAACCTGACCTCACTCTCCTCCTGCCCGTCCATCTACAGGGCCTCCCACTGAACTCACCAACCACCATTGGGCAAGGACTTGCAGTTAATGCGAGCTCAGTAGATAAGATCCAAAATCTCATCTAAATATCATCAGCTCAAAAGTCCCATATCTCATCATCTACATCAGGTGTGGGTGAGATGCTGGGTGACTTTCGTGGTTTGGCACTCAGATCAGGGCAAGGAGGGTGAAGGGTAGCTGCAGAGGGACAGAGACTGCCCAGCCCAGTATCCAATAGGATTAGAGATTTTCTTGTTTTTTTTTTTAACTCCCCCCATTAGAGTTAATTTTCAATAAGTGTGAATCAATGAAGAGAATGTCAGGGAATATTTGAAATACTAAGCATACACTTTAAAAGCACAAGTTAAAATAATGAGAATTACTTTCTGAATTGAAATGTTAGGGAGTTTTCAGAATAGTGATGTTAGATTGAAAGGCATTTTCAAGTGCAAATAGATTGCATGTTATTTGTACTGATTTAATTAGTGTATAAAATAAAAAAAGGAAAAGCCATTTATTATTTGAACTGTTAAAAGCCTGCATTGCCATAGAATAAAAATTAGGTAGAATGGAAACAGTAGATCCTGAGCTTTTGAAGTAAGAAAAGAACTGTCAGCAGATACGGCATTCAGGAAAGCTTTGCTGGAAAGAACCATCTGCAGAGCCTGCCTTCATGGTCAGAAGAGGGAGAAGCTCCTCTGTTGGGCCTTTCCCAGGAGTGGAACCGGATGGCAGTGAAGAGTCCCCTTGTGATTGCTAGAACAGTGACAGTATGACAGGGTGATTGTATTAGTTTCCTAGGGCTACTGTCACAAATTACTGTGAGCTGGGTGGCTTCAACAACAGAAATTTATCCTCACACATTTCTAGAAGTCAGAGGACCGAAATCTGGCAGGGCCATGTCCCCTCTGGGGATTCTGGGGGACTTATTTCCCTCCTTTGCTGGCTTCTTGTGGTTTCAAGCATTCCTTGACTTGTGGCCACATCACTCCAGTCTCTGCTCCTTCTTCACGTGGCCTTCTCTTCTGTCTCTTATGAAGACACTTGTCATTGGATGTAAGACCCATCCTGACAACCTAAGATGATCTCATCCTCTCAAGCCCTTTAACTTAATGACATCTGCAATGACCTTTTTTCAAATGAGGTTACAGTCAAGGTTCCAGAGGTTAGGACATGGACATGTCTTTGGGGCCACCAATGAGTTTCCAGCAGTGGCTGAGAAAGCAGGATACAGAGCCATGAGCCTCAGCCTTTTCATCTGTAAAATGGGCATAATAGTTGTATTTACTTTATAAAATTCATGTGAGATTTAAATGACAGAGAGTTTGGAATAGTGCCTGGTTTTTAGAGACAGCTCAATAAATAAATGTCAGCAATAGTTATCAAATCGTGGATTGAAAAGAAGAAGTGCTAATAAAATTGAGAGCACAAAAACTATTTATAACATAGGCTAAATGTTAAAGGATTAGAAACAATGTGAAATACTATATGGTTAAAAGAAAATTAGGTAGCCCTGACTAGGGTGGTTCAGTTGGTTGCATGTCATCTCACAAAGCAGAAGGTCATGTGTTTGATTCCTGGGTTGCAGGTTCAGTCACCAGTCAGGACACATACAAGAGGTAACTGATTGATGTTTCTCTTGCATCAGTGTTTCGCTCCCTCTCTTCCCTTCTCTCTAAAATAAATAAATAAATAAATAAATAATTAATTAATTAATTAAGTAGAATACTGAAGGCTGCTGCTGGATTCTAGTCCTACTTCTCTTTAATTTTACACGATGTCACTGGCATCTCTTTGCTCTAATTTCTCTGTGGTCTCATGTATATGCATAAATAAGACAAAGGAAGAGAGTACATTCAGCTTCTAGAAAACTCTTATTTCATTTTGCTCATCCTTATTATAATTTAATGGCTGCTCTCAAGTTAAATTAGTTGCAAAGTTCTAGTTGAGTGCTCACAGTCTTCAGGGCACTTTTTAGGTAAAATTTGTTTTTCTCCTGACCTGGTTCATCCTGAGAAATGCTCTCATGGGAGAGTTTTCCATTTTCTATTATAATGGATAATAATTTACAGTTTTCAGGTGTCCTTTGGGGAGTTAGGCTATTTTTTTATTACTCTTATCATCATATTTAATTTTATAATATTACTTCCAGGCCATTGCTTCCTACTATCAGTTATGATGAGCATGGGACCTACAAGCTAAATTTAATAAGCAAAATAAATTTGTTGAAAGTAAAAGGTATTATAGAAAATAATTCTAAGAACTGGCTCTTAGATCCATTGATCTTCTGTGTCGATTTTAGACTCTATATCATTTATTTCTGCTCTGATTTTTATTATTTCCTTCCTTCAACTCACTTTGGGCTTTGTTTGTTCTTTTTCAAGTTCCTTTAAGTCTATAGTTAGAGTGTTTATTTGAGCTTTTTCTCGTTTCTTGAGATAGGCCTGTGTTGCTACAAATTTTCCTTTTAGGTTTACTTTCCCTGTGTCCCACAGATTTTTGATTGTTGTGTCCTCATTTTCATTTGTTTCAGGGTATCTTTTGATTTCTTCCTTGATCTTGTTGACCCATTCATTGTTTAATAACATGTTATTTAGCTTCCATGTCTTTGCATGTTTTTCAATGTTCTTCTTGTGATTGATTTCTAGTTTCATATCATTGTGGTCAGAGAAGATGCTTGATATGATTTCAATCTTCTTAAATTTATTGAGACTTCTTAAATTTATTGTTTTATATTCTCACATGTGGTGTAGCTTAGAAAACATTCCATGTACACTTGAAAAGTACGTATATTCTGCTGCTTTGGGATGAAATGCTCTGAAAATATCAATTAAAATCCATTTGATCTAATACATCGCTTAAGGCTGCTGTCTCCTTGTTGCTTTTCTGTCTGGAAGATCTATTCACTGAATTCAAAGGGGTATTAAAATACCTGACTATGACTGTATTTCTGTTGATCTTTTCCTTTATGTCCATCAAGATTTGCTTCACATATTTAGGTGCTCCTATGTTGGGTGTGTGAATGTTTAGTAGGGTTGCATCCCCTGTTCGGGTTGTTCCCTGTATTGTTATGTAGTGACCTTCTTTGTCTCTTACTGTATCATTGGTTTTAAGGTCTATTTTGTCAGATATAAGTACTGCTGCCTCAGCTTTTTATTTCTTTTCCATTTGCATGAAATAGCTTTTCCCACCTGTTTACTTTAGTCTGTGTGTATCTTTTGATCAGAGATGGGTCTCTTAGAGGCAGCATACATATTGGTCTTATTTTCTTAACCATTCAGCTACCCTATGTCTTCTTGTTTTTGAGCATTTAAGGCATTTACACTTAAGGTGACTATTGATAGATATGTATGTAGTGCCATTTTATTGTTGGACTGTTTTCCTTTATTTTCTCTCTCTCTTTTTCTTCTTCTTAAAGCAAGCCTTTTAACATTTTTTGCTGTACTGGTTTGGTGTTAATAAACTCCTTTAGCTTTTTCTTGGCTGAGAAACTCCTTATTTATCCTTTGATTTTAAATGATAGCCTTGCTGGGTAAAGTAGCCTTGGTTGTAGGTCTTTGCTTTTCATCACCTTGAATATTTCACACCACTCCCTTCTGGCCTGAAATGTTTTTGATGAGTAATCAAATCACAGTCTAATTGGTGCTCCCTTGTAAGTAACCACCTGCTTTTCTCTTGCAGCTTTTAGGATTCTCTCCTTGTCTTCAAGCCTTGTCATTTTAATTATGATGTGTTTTGGTATAGGCCTCTTTGGATCCAACTTGTTTGGGATTCTCTGAGCTTCCTGGACTTGTATGTCTTTTTCCTTCATCAGAGTAGGGAAGTTTTTGGTCATTATTTCTTCAAATGGGTTCTTGATCCCTTGCTTCACTTTCATGGGAATGATGCAGTATTGTTCAGCTTCATGTTGTCCAAAATATTTCTTAAGCTCTCCTCATTTTTTAAAATTCGTTTTCCCTTTTCCTGCTCTGCCTGGGTATTTTTTTCTACCTTGTCTTCCAAATCACTGATTTGATCCTCTGCTTCATCCAACCTACTGTTTATTCCTTCTAGTGTATTATTTCAGATGTTGCATTCTTTGTTTCTGACAGGTCCTTTTTTATGGTTTCTATGTCTTTTTTCATGCTGTTGAGTGTCCTATAATCATTACGCTAAACTATCTGATAAATTGCTTGCCTCCATTTCATCTAGTTCTTCTGGAGAATTCTCTTGTTCTTTCATTTGGGTCTGTTTCTTTGACTTCCTATTTTATCTGCTTCTTTGTATTTTCCATCTAAGCTGTTGAATTAATCAGCTGTTAAACTGATCAGCTGTTAAACTAATCAAGCTGTGATCTGCAGTCAGGTTTAAACATCACAAGGTGGGGCAGAGTAATTCCTGGTGGTGGGCACTTGCTTCACCTCAGGCTGATGCCACTCAGAGGGGAGTGCTCTGTTGGAGAAAGATGGCTCCTGCAGTATGGGGAATGACTCAGCACAGGGATCCTGGTGGCTCTTCCTTCAGTTCTCTCCCCAGACCCACCAACCCCAGACTCTCCTCAAGCATCTCTAGTCCACTCTGTCCTCCCTCTGTCAGAGTCTAGGGTAAGGGGCTGCAAACAAAATTTTGTACATTGGACCTTTAAGAGGCTCTCCATGTCTCTAGCTGTCGCTCCCTGGCAGACAGAAACCCTGCTGTTCTTCACAGCTGGATGTTATCTGAGTTCCTTTATGGCTCTGGAGCTGTAGGCTATGGTTTAGACCCCACACTTCTTAGAGGAACCTCCCAGCTACTGAAATATTCCTTTGTAACTTCAGCTGCCATCCATGGGAGCCCACCCTCTCACACCTCTTGCATGGTCCCTGCCAATCTTGTTATGATAAAGTGGTTTCTTCTGTCTGCCCTTGGTTGTAAGGTTTCTCTCAAGCTAGTGTTCAGTTAGTTACTCAGTATGATTTCCCTACAATTTAGTTGTACTTCTAGATCAGTTCTGGCAGGAGGTTGGTGTAGCTTCCACTTACTCCTCTACCATCTTGGATCCAGAAAATAATTTTAAACTAAAACGTATTTTCCTTATGTAACACTATTATGTATGCTCTTATCTTACTTTTCTTTACTATTCACATAGTGGAGAACTGCTTATAGTTCAACAAAGAGAATAGTTATTTAATAGCATTTAAAATTTAACTTAAAAAAGTATAGTGGGATGTATAAATGCTATTGTTTTTAACTGGCGTCCTTTGAGACCTCAGATACTCATTAAAATTACATTATATAACATGAACTTTAACCTTGCACTTTAGACTAGGTTGCATTTAATAAATGTGTGTATCATGTATTATAAAGTAGAGTATAATTTATATAGAATCAGTGAAATATACCTCAAGATATTGAGACTTAGCTGATAAACCATTTGGGTAACCCTAAAAACATGGGTTAGAAGCAATAGCTTAGAAATATCAGCGAGCAGCTAGAGAGAAATTTATAACTCCTCGGCCAAGAGGATAACAAAAGTTTCTAGGTGACTTAGTAGGCACAGTACACTGAAGGCCTCTGCATTTGAAAGAGGAAGCAGGTATTGCACCCCCATACTTCTGATGGGTAACTATCACCCTTTCCCGCCTTTTGAATAACAGGCCTATAACTTTATCAAAGCTTGGGAGGGGGTTACTTTGGCCTGGAAGGTCCAGCCTTGGCCTTGCTTCTATAAGACACTCAGGAGACCATGCTGATTGTTATCACTCTACTCATATCTAATACTTTTCAGAGAAATTCTGCTCATGAAATGAGGCCTTAACATTAAACACTTGACATGTTTTGCTATTGATTTTCCCCATTGGAGTGTTGCTTTGCCACAGGCTCCTTAACAGAAATTCTTAGTACCTGTGGAAATAAATAAAGAAATGTATACAGCCAGAGGACTAGAGATTAGAGACTATATCTCTGTATTGTACTCACTTCATGTAGAATTGTTAGGAGGATCAAATGCATTTGTTCAAATGATCCTTTTCAAAAGCATTATACTTTTACCCCAATAAGTATGTTCACTGGAGATTAGAAATTTATCTAGCAACTGCAGAAAATATGCTTGAAAGATTGGGGGCAGATGAAACCTGATTCAAACTACAGCTCTGCCAGTTGTCAGTTTTAAGGAACTTTAGTTAGCGGTACTGACCCTCAGTGTCCTTATTTCCTTAATGATACTGATAATATCCACTTCATAGAGTTTGTTTGTGTGTATTACACAATGATTCACATAAAATGCTCACACACAGTCTACACTACCTGGCACATAGTAACTTCTCCATGAATCGTAAGTACTGTTATTGATATAGTACTCAAAGAAGGTACATGAGTTTCTGGAATGGTATAAACTTCATCACTTCTTTCAAAGATGCAAGATTTACATATTTTTTGTCACTCTTCCCACCTTCTAATTAATTTTCTACTTAGCTCTCAAAGTGATAATTTTAAAAACACAAATTAGATGATGTCATTCCCCTACTTCTCTTTCTGGGGCTTTCCATTAGACTTAGATTATAAGATAAACTCCTGGCCATGGTTTGGAAGCCTTCCCAGCTCCTCTAGTATCATCAACCCTAACCCAGCTGCACTGATCTTTCTAAATATTTCTCAGAAATGTCAACTTCTTTCTCTCTTCAATTGCCATGCTGTTCCCTTCCCCTTTAAGAATCTATCCCCTTACTCTAGCTTCAGAGAAACCTGCTCTGGCCACCTTCCATTGTTCTCTTGTTATCTTTCATTGCAGCCTGGCCATATCTCTTTTTGCTTGTCTGTAGGCCATCTGTCTTATTTTATAAAGTCCACGTGGCAGGAAACTTGACTTTGTACATCATTGTATACCCAGTGTTTGGAACAGTGCCCACCACATAGTAGGTGCTTAATAAGTATTTTTAGGAATGGATGAATAAATAAATAAACTTCATTTAAGGAGCCCTTCTAAATGTTTAGGTAAATGGGAGTTTAAAATATGTTGACTGTAGTTGTACATTGCTTAGTATAATTGATATGTTCCTGAAAGTTCATGTATAAATCAAATTTTATACATATAAAACAAATTTCAATTTTAAAGTGAGTTGGATGATATTCCCAGAAATAATTTAGCTTCTTTCTGAGTGAGCTTCAGTTGGCAGAACAACCAGCTAAAATATAGTAACTTGCTCTTCTCAAGCTGCCAAAATCCTGGACCTAATAGATAAGGAAGCAATGAGTGGTTCCTGAGGACTGGCTTGGGGGCTCAGTGCTTTCTTTTTAATGTTGACTACTACATACTCAGTTAAGAACACTTTAGGTCAACGATAGTTGGAAACCTTAGATGTAAGGCTTAGATGAAGAGCAGACACAAACATGTATTAAATGCCGAGGTAATAGCAACCAAGATCATGTTCAAAATCTGTTCATGTGAAGAGTTGAGGACCTGGAGGAGCAAAGCCTGGTAGGCTGTATGGTCATCCTCAGATATTTGTGGGCATGGCCTGGAAGTGGGGGCCATCTGCTTTTTCTATTTGCTTCTGCAGGGCAAAGATAAAACCAACGATTGAAAGCCACAGAGGAAAAAATTATGACTTCATCAAAGTAAGAACTTTATGGTTAATAAATTTGTCTACATACAGAATTATTATCTCAGGAAAGGATGAGTTGTCATTACCACAGTAAGTTCTCATCAGTCAGTTTAAATACCAACTGGAGACATTTCAGCAAGGAATCCAACATCTTTTGGTAAATTAGATTTCTGTTGAATTAGGGGCAGGTTCATACGTAGTGGCCCATGACACTTGATTGAAGGAGTTCTAAAAAATGATGAAAAAAGAGAAGATTAAATTTTCCATAACTTTTCTCAAGGTTATTTATATTTGCATCGGAAATAATAATGAGAGAATCTAGCGGGGACTTTTTGCAGGGTTGTGTTGACACCCCAGGGAGAATGTACAGTAACAACAGACGGTCGGTCACCTAGCTGCCTTCCGAAAGGATGGGCTGGAGGAATGGCAGGGCTTCTGTTGTGCCATGTGGGGTGTGCAAATTGGGACCCTGCCACCCATAGCCCTCTTTCTCTCCATTTGACTCCTAATAAATGTTAAGCAGATATTTAGTGTAACACCTTGGAAAGGAGTTAAATTATCTTCTTTGAACACTTGTGTGTCTTGTGTGCCTTGGCTTGTGCTCAGAGTTAAACAGTTTGTGGTGGAAAAATAGAACTTCTGATCTGTCAACATCTGTCCCCTGTTACATTGCTTCTCACACTTAATTCAGTCAGATTTGATTCTAAAACTGTGATAATAAATCAGGATTGGAACTCTGCAAGGTTGCTATCTTCCATTCACCTTAGGTTTATCTTCTAAGCTTTTGCTAAAATCCTGATAGGTAAATAAAAGTTCTAGGTGTATTTTTTGTTTCATCTACCAAGGAAGAAGGAAAAAATGTTAAAAGAAACAAGAGATAGTTAAAATCTTCTTTCTGGAAGGCACCATTTTTCCATTTCTTATATATGCCCTAGACATCCTTTAGAAGCAGCAGAGTTTCCCGGAAGAATGACCCTGCCCTCCAGGTCTCATTATTCAAAGTTGCCATAAAAGTTTCCTGTCTTTTCAAACACACAATTGATATGGCTTTCCTTGTCCGACTCCATCATATTACTAAAGAGGGCCATAATACTGGGATGGCCTCTAGCAGAATAGTCAAGATGAGCTCCAAAGTGGTTATTGGAATGAAATTTTTAAAATGTATTTGCTGTACAAGAATTGTAAAGCATCTCCTCGCCATCCAATTTATACTCACAATTTCTACTACTGCACATTATTATATCACCCCACTATTTTTGAGTTGAATTTTACTGAGACTGTTTTAGTAAAAAAGTAACACATTTGTCTGCCTATAATGTAATTTTGGAAGGCTTACTGTGTTCTTAAATATGTTATTTTTATAAGACAGTACATACCAATCTCCCATGTAAATGCAACCCTGAAATCATCTGAAAAGCCAATTGGAAAATATAACTTGATTTAAAACATATTGTTTTGAAGAATCCAGAAATTATATAAAGTCAACATAAACTTATTATTTTTTTTCTGAATGGAGAATAATTATATACTGCTAAGTTATTTTACTAAAAGGTTTTATCTGTGTCCCAAAAACTCTGTTATGTCATATTTGGGAGTAAATGGAAACACGTGACAGAATTAAAATTTTTTATAATCATAATT
Source organism: Anoura caudifer (assembly GCA_004027475.1). Taxonomy (NCBI): domain Eukaryota; kingdom Metazoa; phylum Chordata; class Mammalia; order Chiroptera; family Phyllostomidae; genus Anoura; species Anoura caudifer. The sequence continues at coordinate 34,916 of PVKU01007666.1, read as the reverse complement.
GAAAAAAGAAAGATATACATCAGTTGGCAAAGGGAAAAGGAAGGCTTCATTTCTATTACCAACTAAATGTTCTGAAAGTCATTTGCTGCTTACTCCCCTGATGTCACCTGCCGCCCTGGAAATGGCAGTCTCTTCCACCACACCAGTGCTGGTCGCCTGGCTGTCCAGGTGGCAGTTGTGTCATGGTTCCTTTTTACCCTCGGGCAACACAGGTGACCTGGTGTGCTTTTTGGCATTATACATAAACTATTGACGATAAGTAAGGTTCCATTTTACGAGCCAAAAGGCTCCAGGTGTGAGTAATATAGTGTCAGATAACTCGTGTTCACTTTTATTTTACAAAGATGTAAAGCAACAGGGTGAAGCCATGACAGCTGAGTCTTTCTGGAAATGCCTTGTCATGTCCCTGACGGTGTCTGCAGCACATGTATTTCATTCACCTCAGCGGGGTCGTTTGTTGACTTTTCTCCTCGACAGTTGCTTGGTATTATGTGGAGGTGGCTAGAATTTAGATTTAATATTTGGGATTCAATTCATTCAAAGATCTGTATTGAAGGTGTCATTTCATGATGTGCAAAAATCAAAACATCTGTGAAAACAATTTAGCAATTGCATGTTTCTTTGGTGATTTGTCAATCCTCTATTCCATGGGCCCTGGTACGGGTGCCAAGTATTAATGAGAATCAGGTTTCTGTTGGTTAGGATAGAATTTTATATTCTCTTTCAGGGCTATTTGTGTGGTTTTACAGTATTCACACCCATCTTAATTTAAGCTGCATTTATCTGTTGGTATTTCCTCAACTTTTTCTATTCTAAGGGTGCTCTTGGCTTTTAAGTGAGACATTTAAATGCAGGCTTTTCATCCATTAGCAATTTTACTGATATTTTCCTCTTACATGGGAATTATTTCAAGACTAAACAGCATGCGTAGAATTTGCTGGCCTGAAGGGGAGGGGACCAGGACAGCGGGGATGGTGTGAGCTCTCGTGTGGCCCATTGAGTCCGTAGTGATGGCCCTGCTCCCAGCTGTGCTACTGGTAGCTTTATTCCAAGCAGGCCACCACATTATCCTTTTAATGTGATTCATTCATTTCTCCAATATATTTACAGAGTGCTGACCATACACATGAGGGATAAAGCAGCAAACAAAATACATAAGAATCCTCGACCTCTTGGAGCTTACATTATATTGGAAAGAGACTGGCAATAAGCAAATAAATAGATAATAAATAAGTAAGTGCATATCAGATAGTGATAAGTGCAATGGAAAATATCCAGCAAAGAAGCTTTGGGGGAGTGGGGGTAGGGTAGCAAGAGAGACAATTTTAAGCCAAGTGTTTGTTGGTGAAGAAAACCTCACCGGGAAGATTACATTTGATCCATCAGGATATAAGGATATCGAAGGTGAGGAAGACCCAGATATTCTGAACGCCCTGTGCTAACTGACATAGTGGAAAAGAGGGCCTGACACAATCAGCCCTGCAAGCAGGCAGATACTGGTGGCAAGGACATGAGTGTTGGAGAATAGACATAGAGAAGAGGTGGAGAGTCTTGCCAGGCAGATTTAGAGCTTGGGAGGAAGCTCCCTCTTAGCTTCTGACTTCAGCTCATTGAACAAGGATGCTAGGGAAGTTATCTATTTATTTTTTTTTATCAAACACTTAATTAGCACCCACAATGTGCCAGGCACATGGTGTGATGCAGGGGATGTAGAAATGAGTAACACAGTTCTGCCTTCAAGAGACTCAGCATAGCAGGGATCTAGACATGAAAACAATTTAGTGGCTGCACAATGTGATCAGTTTACAAGATGTGGGGGTAACACAGAGAGGAAGGAAGAACTCTTTTTATCCGGCACTATTAGAAAAGGCTACTTCCAAGGAGGAGGTAGCAGCTGAGTTGGGTTTTAGGGAATGAATACAAGTTTGCCATGTGGACAAGGTAGAGAAAGAAGGCATTTCAGGTGGAGTAGCAGCCTAGATTTATCATTTCTTAAGGAAACTCCAGCTAGTTTATTTTTACTAGAACATAAAATGGGGAGAGAAAAAATGGATTTGAGAGTGTTTGAGGAAGTAAAATCAGCAGTACTTCATGATTAAGTACACATACGTGTTGAGGTTGAGGGCAAGGATTGAGGACTTGGGTAGATGGTGTTACCACCAACACAATCACGCATGTCCACGGAGTGGTGGCTGTGGTGGTGCTTGGAGACAGTGAGTTAGTGGTGACATAATGTCTTGATCTGGTTCAAGTGCAAGACAGTAATTTCCCTTTCAGTGGAGATACAACAAAAACAGCTTTCCTTCTGGAGCAGAGGACATGCTTTAGGCGTTCATCCAGGAGTGTGCTGTTAAACTGGCTTCCTGAAAAACAAAACAAAACAACACTATCTTTTGTAGGGTTTGCTGATTGCTATGGTGTAAGCACTGCTAACAGATTGCATAGTCTGGGGATCTTGAATCTGGCAGTGACTTACCTGGGTCCTCTGCTTCAGGGTCTGTCGTATGGGTGCGGTCAAGGTGTTGGCCAGGGGTGGGGTCTTGTTTGAAGGCTTGACTGGGGAAGGTTCCAATTTCAAGCTCATGTGATTGTTGGAAGGATTTCAGTTCCTCAAGGGCTGGTGGACTGAAGACCTCAGTTTCTAGTTGGGTGTTGTCCAGAATCTACTCTAGAGTATTTGTCATGCAGGCCTCTCCAATATGGCAAGTGCTGCAAGTGATAGTTTTGTTTTGTTTTGGGGAATCCCATTTACCAGCATACCCCTGGATGGATGTACAGATCATGTCATCCCCTACAGAAGGAAAGCTAGCAATAGAGAAGTCACACTCTTATTTACGATGGAAGTGACATCCCATTACCATCTATTAGTTGGACACAAGTCACTAGGCCAGCCCACACTCAAAGGGAGGGGCTTACACACGGCCTGAATACAGAAGGCAGGGATCATTGGGGACCAGCTTAGAGTCTGCATGCCACAAAGACTCTCTCTTTTTTTTTTTTTTATGGAAAAAGTTTTAAATCCTAAGTTCTCCTAATATATGTAAAAGTTAGTTTATTTTCCAAAAATAAAAAGTGACAACTTTTTAATGTGATGGGGGATCCTGAATGGGGAATTTAGGGGTATTTGAATAGGGTCCTTAAGTCAGTTAAAGATATTGCACCAATGTTAATTTCCTGGTTCTGATAACATACTATAGTTGTGTGAGGTGTTAACCTCGAGGGAGCCTGGATGCAACATACATGGAAACTTTCTGTGCTAGTTGTATAACTCTTCTGTAGGGCAAAAAGTAGTTAAAGAGTTAAAAAAAGTGATTTATAAAACTTAAAAATTCATACTTGTATCAGCCTATTTTGTAGCTGTAGCTTGTTCAATAATTTTAATGTTGGGTCTTATCAGAACTTTTTTTTTTGCAGATAAAGTCTATAAAGTTTTTGGGGGTATGAAGACATGTGGTTCCAGGTGCACAATAATGAAAAAATTGAACTTTTTTGTTAAATTGAAAAAAAATTGTTAGATAAATTTGCTTTAAAATGTGTAGGCAAAAATCTTCAAGTTTATTGCAGATAAATCATTTGAGAACACCCTTCCTAGTGGAAATACAATAAGAAGCTCACTATCACTATGTAGTATGATTACTTGTGTATTTGTTTTCTGCTTAAACTTTAGTTGAAATGTGTCAGGGACTTTTACATGACACCCAGTGCACTTCACTCATCGATTGAAAATAATCACCATTTCTAAAATAGCCCTCTGAGTGCCAGGTCTGACCCCTGCCCAGTGCTCAGCAGTGTCTTCAGATGTCAGTCTGCTGGTTGCTTGGCTAGAGACACTTACATTCCAAAATAGCGTGGTCTTTCTCACACACTGCTCCATGTGATGAAAGCACAATACTTCCACCCCTCATAGGCAGTGCCGCTGAATTTCAGGCAAAGCAAGAACAAATGGCTTCTCATTTGGCTCACTGTTTGAGAGGGCTGCTAGTTATTAATATCTATCACTATTTCACATGTCCACATCCAGCCATTTAAAGCTTATGGGTCTCCGTTGGTTACACCTCTTAAGAGAGCTATTTAGAAACACTCTAGACATTTTTCTTAGAACCTATTTTTAGAATGAAAGGCCTAATGGTATTTTAATGTCTCTATATATTCCCAGGACAAATCTTGAGAAAAAAATGTCTGTTACCTTCTGAAATTTAGCAAAGCTGGTGGGATTATCACTGTTCCTCTGAGAAGCGTTGTTAAAGAATACATTTTGATTTACAAAATGTTAGTGGTAAAAGGACCATGTAAACTCAGCACTTCTGAACCCCTCACATTTCAAATGAGGAAACTGAGTTTTGGTGTGAGTGAACTGTTGGCACAAGATCAGACAGCAAGGAGTGGCCCTGTGAAAGTTTTAAGGTGGCGGACTTACCCTTTCCTGCAGAAAATGATCACAGTAAAGGTCGATTAGAATGTCAGCTTCTGAATTAAGACTCAGCTTTAGAACATGAAAACAGTCTTCTGGGCCCCTGTATGAAACTTCATTGCCCTTACGATAGAAGATTCTGGGGAAAATGTGGAGTAATCCCCAAAATATGTGGGTTCAAAAGTGAGGAAAGGTCCAGGAGCCACTGGGGACAGTTGGACCTCAAGTGTTAGCTTTGCGGTGATCTTCTCCACCCCACAATGTTGGATGGACTCTTTCCCCTGTAAGTGGCATCTGAAAGTCCATTAATCAGAGATTCCTTTGCTCCAGCAAATCTTCTAATGATGCCAACCCTTAGGGGAAGGTGAAATGTCCATCTATAATTATAAATTACTCTGTTATTTTCATCTTTTTTCTTTGAAAGCCTAATTATGATCTGCTCACTTGGGGAATGTAGTTTTGATTGTAGGAAAGGAAGAAAATGTTTAAGAGCAAGCAATGCTCTGGTGGAGGTGGCTGTCTAGGTGGGGTGCTGGGGTGGGAGTGGTCAGGACAGTATCAGAGACTGGGACCCAGGTCAGGGACCCCAAGGCAAAGAAAGAATGCCAAAGCCAAGCCTGGCTTGTCTTGTAGCTTTCCTGTGGGCTCACACCTGGAAGGAAAAAAACAAATGACTTAACCTTCCCTTGTGTTCTTTATGTTCTTTAACTCCTTTGGCAATACTGATCATCGAGGGCTGAATAGGAGTTTGCAGAATGAAGGGAGAACCCAACCTCTGCATACATGGTTGGTCCCCTTGGAAAGTGCCCATCAAGTTCTTAACTACCCTGGAGTTAGGCTTTTGGAACAACCTTCCTAAAGTGAGGACTGACATGTAAGAGAGTAGTTAATAGAATGGGTTCTTAGGTCAATCCGCCTGGGTTTGAATCCTGGCTCCGACACTCACTCCCTCAGTGACCTTGAACAGGTCTCTTGTTTTTCATGTGCTTTGGTTTTCTTATTTGGGTATTAGGGATGATAGAACTAGTACGTATCACCGGGGCTGTAGTGAGAAGTGAATGGGTTAATGCACCACAAGCACTCAGAACAGAGTCTAGCAAAGTGTAAGCAATTGCACAGGAATTCTATGTTCTCTGCCTTCCTCAACCATGTACCTAGGTTTTATTTGAGAAAATATAGTCTCTAACTTCTCTGGAATAAGATAGAGAATGTTATTTAAGTGATAATTTCTTAGTCCTGTAAATATCTACTATATTTTTTTAATGGCAGTTAGATGTTCTCTTTATACCAAGATACTTGTCTGGACCGGTTCATATTTTATGCCTTAAACCTAATCTTTCAAATGCAAAACCTCTCTTTCCACAGCTTCACTAACAAATTTAATTACATATTAATACAGGTAGATACCTATGTGAATATCAGGACTGTAATAAAAGATGCTTAGCTTCAACACAAGCTTCTGAGAAGAAGGTGAAAAGCACTTGTATCTGAATGTAATTGCTGAGTAGCCCTTTCCCACATTTTTATGTATAATGAGACCTCTCTCCCAAAATTCTTTCACAGGACTCTATCAGTTTTATTTTAACTCAGTGGCTTGTGCATGTAATTATGTTTCTGTAATTCATAGAAATACAAGTGGAATATTGTAAATTTGCTTGTTTGATCATGGGACTTCTAAAGCCCAATTATTAAGTCCTTATATGAAAACAGACAATATAGGAAAGTAGATAGAGTGCAGACTAAAAGCTAAAACAAATGGATTCTCCTCCCACTTCTGCCATTAAAGAGCTGTGTGACTTTCAGTCGATCCCAGAGCAGACCCTGCCTCAAATGAAGGATTTGAATGAGGTGTTGTGTAAGATTTCTTACAGGTCCATTGTTGTGTGGCTCTGAAATTTAGTCCCCTGCATTTGTGGAGTGTCTGCTTTGTTTTATATATTTTCTTTCCCAGTTTTCTTAAAACCATATGAAATGCCTTTGCCAGCTTGTTCACCAGCCAGGGAGAGAGATGCAGTGTATAGCTGCAAAGTAGAAAAAGCCACCTGGGTCTGTAAGAGAACAAGCCTATGGCTTTGACATTGTAGCATCGTAGTCCCCAGACACAGAGCTGTGGAACCAGGAGTGTTTGGTTGCAGGTCAGGTGAATAAAGATAAGCCCTAGACAGTTTTTGTATTTCTCTGTTTTGCAGAAGATAAAATAGAAATCTGAAAAGATAATACCTGTTTATAAATGGTAGGTAAACACACTGTTTATAACTGTAGATAAATGTAGACAGCAGGATCTGAAGTCTTGTTTAGAGCATGCACAGTAGAGCAGTGACTCAGGGGTGGGGAATAATTTAGCCCCTCAGCACACACAATACAGTGTGGTGGGCAATACGTGCTTATCTGAAGGGTAACGCCACCCTCTCAGAGCATGTGCAGTAGAACGATGTAAACCGCATGTACCTATTGAGGTTGCACAAAACAAAATGTTCCTATCAGAACTGATATAAACATGTGCCTATCAGGACCGAGGAAAACAACACGTGTATCCAAGTGAAGAAAAACATGTTTACAAGAAATTGTGCAAAATTAATATGACTTTGCAACCAAAAGAAGCGTAAAAGCAGACGACATCAGACCATGTTCCACACATCCAGAGATGGAGTCACTCAGAGACGCCCTGCACACTCCACCGCAGGAGAGGAGGCGCTCTGCCGCATCACCCGCCTGTATCACTGTTCCACTGTGCACGCTCTGAATGGGGCTTCAGCTCCTGCTCTCCGCATAAATATTGATAACTGAGTGGCCCCTTGTTTTTATGTTTCTTTTCTAGGGAGGCAGTGGAAGTTAAAGAACAACTTTCTCCCTGTCTGCCTCTCAGAGATACTTTGAAATTCTCAAAGGGAAGAAAAAGAAATGAGATTAACGTATTTTGTGACCTACTTCTGCCTTTCCAATTTGGGGGCCTTCATTTCCATGTTAATTTACTCCTGTTGGTACCACATAGAGCTCTGTCTTGGTGGACAGATTTACTTTAGTATGGGAAACCTAAAAAAAAAAAAATTATTGAGGGAGTCAGCGCTTCTACAATAGATAGTCAGATGTTATGTTATAGAACTAGCATAATCCAGCATGGATGGAACTGGAGAGCATTATGCTAAGCGAAATAAGCAGACAGTGAAAGACAAATACCATGTGATCTCACCTTTAACAGGAACCTAAACATCAAAACAAACAAACAAGCAAAATATAACCAAACCCACTGAAATGGAGAACAGGCTGACAGTGACCAGACGGCAGAGGGGAGGGAATTTCAGGGGAAAAGGGGAAGGGTTTAGAGCAACAAGTATAAAGGACACATGGACAAAAACTAGGGGGTGGGGGTGGAAATGGGAGGGAGGTGGGGAGGGTTGGGTGGGTGGGCTGGGATGGGAGTAAAAGACAGACAACTATACTTGAACAACAACTGAAAAAAAATTATGAGGAAATGATGTTAACATAAAAAAAAGAACTAGCATAATCCCTTTAGAACCGTGGGTTTAGGGTGGCTGACCTCCTTGTTATAGGACTGAATGTAGAAATTTTAGTTGATGACACAGTAAATATAAATTAAGGTAATATTGCAGCCCTGGTGGCCAACTTCAATTACATAATTTTTTCAAAAAGTAGTCTGAAACAGCCTGCTCAGCCCACCTTCCAGGGGTTTAGGAGTATGTGCCAGGCACCAGGGCTGGGGTCAGACCACAGGGGCCCAAGACTCCGGGCCCCCCTGGAGGGGACATGTCAGCCTGTCTCTGGGTCCAGCTGGAGAGGAGTCCCCTCAGTGACCCTCTGCAGGGAGGCTGGGGAAGCGTGCCCATGCTCCCTGCCCCCGGCTCTGCATGCTGCTTTCCCACAGTCCCATCACCAGAGTAAATCCCCACCATGAGTAACTGGGTCAGGCAGGGGTCCCTCCGGGGTGTCATCAGGGTGAGGGTACCTGGGGAACCCTGCAGGCGCTGCCTCTTTCAGGTTTCCGGGCTACTCTGGGCTCTTGGCATTTCCACGCAAATTTTAGGAGGAGCTTGCTCAATCTCCACAGAACAATAGAGCCGGGTTTTTGACAGAGCTTGAGTTCGACCTGTGGATAAATGTAGGAGACAGTTTGCAGTTGCATGATGCTCTCCCGGTTCACAAACCTAGGGTCGCCCTCTGACGATTTAAGTCTTTCTTAACTTCTGTCACTAATTTCTTTTATATTTTGTACTTTTCTTTGAAGAAGGGTCATGTGTTTTTGTGAGCTGTATCCTCTGCAAAACACTTTTAATGCCTTTGGATGTTATGGCAAATGATAGTGTTTTCTTAATTTTTTTTTCTAATTGTTTGTTGCCAACATAATAAAAAAATGGAACTGGAAAAAAAGTAGTCTGTAGAAATATTAATTGTCACCTTTCTCTTTTCTTCTAGTCATGGACCCCCGCCCTGTTGGTCGTTCTGTGAGGCTGCGAAAGAGGGCTGTGAGCCGGTCCTGGGGATGGTGAATGCCTCCTGGCCCGCCTTCCTCAACTGCTCCCAGTTTAGAAACCAAACTGAAAGCAGCAACACCCTCAGGAGTTGCTTCTCACCAGAGGAGGAAAAAGGAAAGCAATGTAGGTGTCTGTGTTCCATCGCATTTCTGAAAGTGTTTTAATTGAGGCATTGGGTTGACCAAAAAGTCCTTTGAATTACCTCTTTCCTGTCTTCTGGCACCTTAGGTAGTTTTGCCTACCTCTGAACTTGATATCAGTGGAATTACACCATATGTACTCCTTTTGTATCTAGTTGTCTTTACTCACCATCATGTTTAAGAGATCTATGGTGTTCTCATCTTCTTGTGGTTTATTTGTTCTCATTGTTGTATAGTATTCTGATATAAGACTATATCACAATGTATTTTTCCTGATGGACATTGGAGTTGTTTCCAGCTATTATGAATAGTGATGCTATGATGATTTTGACCCATTTTTGATTGAGCATGGTTATGTATTTATTTAGCAAAGGAGTTTTTAGAGTGGTTGTACCAGTTTATACTCCAATGAGCTGTGTGTGAAAATGGCAGTGGCTCCAAATCCCCCCTAACACTTGGCATTGTCTGCCTTTTTCCTTTTGGAAATTCTGAGAATAGCATTGCAGTGTCTCTTTGAGGGTTTTTTTTTGTTGTTGTTGTTTGTTTGTTTGTTTTTTGTTTTTGTATCTAGAAATAGCAAGTCCTCCAACTTTGTTGTTTTCAATAAGAAATATCCCTTTGTAATTCCACATGTATTTTGTAATTTACTTGTCAATTTACACACACACTGAAAAACTTCCTGAGATTTTGGTTGAAACAACACAAAATCTATAAGTCAATTAGTGGAGAAATAACATCTTTAAAACGCTGAGTTTTCTAGTCCATAAATGCAGAATATATCTTCCCTTATTAAAGTCTTCATTTTTCTCAAACATGTTTCATGATTTTTTGTGAAGAAATGATATATAACTATTAGATTTATATCCATGAGTTTGATTTTTTTACTTACTGATTTTTGGAGAGAGGAAAGAAAGGGGGGGAGAGAGAGGGGGGGGGGAGGGAGGGAGGGAGGGAGGGAGAGAGAGGGAGAAATGTTGGTTTGTTATTCCACTTATTTATGCATTCATTGGTTGATTCTTGTATGAGTCCTGACTGGGGATTGAACCTACAACGTTGGCATATCCCAATGACTCTCTAACTGATATACCCAGTCAAGACTTTGTGGTTTTAAGTTGCATTTCCTGATGAAATTGATTGATTTAAAAAAAAATTTATTTGACTATCCCTTTTTGCAAAGTGTCTGTCCAAATATTTTGCCCATTTTTTGATTGGGTAGTCTGTCTTTGTTCTCAGCTTAGAGTTCTTTATGTGTTCTGGATATGCAACTGTGGGATATAAGTACTCTGAAGGTTTCCCATTCTGTGACTTGCCTTTTCTCCCTCTTATCAGTGCCTATGATGGAATAGAAGGTCTTAATGTTAGTGGCTCTACAGTTTTTCTCTCTTCTGGTCCTCAGCTTTTTAGACTCCACTGTTCCATTATGTAAGAACCTCTTTCTAAGTTACTAGAGAGGCCATTCAGTTTTCACACGTGAGTTATAGTTGCCTGTAGTTTTGAGTTGTCTTTTTCTAGGACATTGATTCTTAGCCGTAAGCCATCCAATCTATTGTTCTTATATTTACTTTTCCTCTGTACATCTCAAACACTTGATTAGTAACCCCATTCAGTGCATTTCTTTGCATAGATACATTATTCCAATTCACCTCCGAAGAGGGTTTTAAAAACTGGACCGCCCCTTATGCCAGGGAATGTCTCTTTCCACTTAAACATCATTGAGGTTACCTTCACTGCCATCCCAGCTGTGAGCGATCCAGATCAAGAACCCCATCTTATCACCTACTCTCTTGGCCCACCCCTGTGACTGTTACCTGCTGGGTTTCCCAGAAGCAGTCACTGATATGAAGTTGGCTGCACAGGGCATTTATTAGGTATCAGCACTTTGGGTAAAGGAAAGAGAGAGAAAGCAGGACTGGGCAGAGGGAGATGTCGAAATAAGATCCTGGCTCATTAAAGCCTCAGCTCAATCCATGGGGAGCTCTGCGGTGTACATGGCTTGGGAGAGCTGTTCCATGGTGGGCCAAGACAGCTGGCCATTTACAGTGTTATACTGCACAATGACGTTTTGGCCAATAATCAACCTCATATAGAACAATGGTCCCAAAAGGTTGTACTGGAGGTGAAAAATTCCTATCACTTAGTGACATCGCAGCCATCAAAACTTCATAGCACGATGCATTACTCGTGTGTTTGTGGTGATGCTGGTGTAAATAAACCTACAGCATTTCCTGTTGTGTAAAAGAATAGCACATATAATTATGTACAACACATAATACTTGATAATGATAATAAATGACTGTGTTACTGCTTTATGCATTTATTAAACTATACTTTTAATCATATTTCAGAATGTGCTCTTTCTACTTGTGAAAAATGTCTCTTGTAAAACTGAATGCCAAGTTACAGTGGCAGCAGCATCCTACATCTTATGTATATCGTATCTCTTGCTTGCATCCCCGTCTCTCATGCTTGATTTAATCTTGTGTTGTTTTGTACAGTAGCATGATGCGCAGGCTGGTAGCCTAGGGGCGATAGCTTACATCATACAGCCCAGGTGTGTAGGAGGCCATACTATGCAGGTTTGTGTAAGTGCACTCTGATGTTTGCACAGGGACAGAGTCGCCTAACATGCATTTCTCAGAAGGTATCCTCTAGTTAAGGTGGGCAGGCCTGTCTATCCCCACCTCGGGCAGTCACTGGGTATGGCCCTTCCTGGAGAGGTGTGCCTTGGGTAAGGCAGTGAGGCAGAACATGAAGGAGCTAAAGGCTGCTGGATGACAGTAGTGGCATCAAATTCTCCCCTGAAGGGTAGGCATGTAGAGTGCAATCGCCTTGATCCAATCAGAGACTGAGCTGATTCTGATGTGTTAATAAGGCATGTTAATAAGAGCCCACCTACCTCTGGTTTGTATCCTTTCTGAGGTGCCCTACTTCGGTGGGCCCGACTGAGAAACTGAGATGTTTACTGCATTCTGCACCTCTTCTGGCAGTCCCAAATTCTAATATTTTTCTTCAGAGAACAATAGGATTGCTGGTGTTTCTTTCCACTTTACTTTGTAGAAGTTTTCTGATGACCCCTTTAAGCTTATTGCTCTTTGTGGCAAATGCCTTGAGGGGGACTCCTTCTGGATTTGGCCACTTGTCTGTGTCTCCTTTCTTTCTTTTTTTAAAATTAATTTATTTTTATTGTTATTTTATTACAGTTGCTCCAATTTTTCCTGCTTTGCCCTCCTCCACTGAGCCCAACCTCCCATCCCCACAGTCATTCCCTACTCTGTTGTCCATGTCCACGGATCATTCATACATGTTCTGGAACGAGCCTCTTCTCCTTCTTTGCACCATTATCCTCCTCTCCTCTCCTCTTTGGTTACATTCTGTCTGTTCCATGTTTGCATGTCTCTGGTTCTATTTTGCTCATTAGTTTATTTTGTTCATTAGATTCCTCTTATAAGTGAGATCACCAAATGGCCTATTTCACTTAGCATAATATTCTCCAGTTCCATCCATGCTGTTGCAAAAGGTAGGAGCTCCTTCTTTCTTTCTGTTACATAGTATTCTATCATGCAAATGTACCACAGTTTTTTGATTCACTCATGTACTGATGGGCACTTAGGTTGTTTCCAGCACTTGGCTATTGTAAAGAGCACAGCTATGAACATAGGGGTGCATGAGTTCTTTTGAATTGGTGCTTTGGGATTCTTAGGGTATATCCCCAGCAACAGAATTGCTGGGTCAAAAGGCAGTTTCATATTTAATTTTTTGAGGAAATTCCATACTGTTTTCCATAGTGGCTATACCAATCTGCATTCTCACCAACAATGCACCTGGGTTCCCCTTTCTCCACATCCTTGTCAGCACTTGTTGTTTATAGAGTTACTAATGATGGCCATTCTGACAGGTGTGAGAGTGATATCTCATTGTGGTTTTAATTTGCATCTCTCTGATGGCTAGTGATGCTGAGCATCTTTTCATGTGTCTCTGGGCCCTCTGTATGTCCTCCTTGGAGAAGTGTGTATTCAGGTCCTTTGCCCATTTTTTGATTGGATTGCTTTCTGTGTCTCCTTTGTCACTGCTTACTTGGCCCTTTAATACCAAGTTCCTTTGGCAGAACCAAAACACTGACTTTTGTCTCTCTGCCCCTGCAGGTTTCCAAAACTCTACTGGCTTCTCTGCCTCTTTTCAGTGGCCCCAAGTCCAGATTCTCAGTTTTTAGCACCATGCCAAGAATTGGCAAGTTCCACAGGGGAAAGAGGCATGTGCAACACTGGACTGTTTTTTTTTGTGGGCGGTTATCATCTCTCTGAGATCTTAGCCACTCACCACCTATTAGTCACATCAGCAATCAGATGCCTTTAAATAGATGTTTCCTGTGTTTTATCTGGCTTTTCAGGTTTTACGTGGTAAGGGCATTGACCTGCCACAAGCTACTACATTATAGTCAAAAGGAGAAGTTTATTTCTTTTTAGCATAGTGATTTGTAGAGGTCTGCTGCTAAATTAGGATCCTCTCCAAAAGATGGTACATGGCCATAAGTCATCAGAAGGATGAGCAATTGTATCTGAAAGAGAAGGCACTCAAGTCTTCTGTCCTCTGTCTGCATTTGCCCTCATTTGATAAGAACACTTTGTTGGTGGTCACTTGGAAACAGCAGCCTGTTGACTGAGGGCTTAGGAATCTGCAGAGAAAATGTGAAAATGAAAACAGCAGCTGTGTTCTCTAACAATGACGGCCAAAAAGTATTAGTTCTTGAAAATCAAGCTAATATCAGTTGTCTTTAATAGCTCAAGCTGAAATGCCACTTAATACGGGTTTTCTAAATATCAGGAGACATTACCAATCTTCCGATCTTGGAAAAGATTAATGATCCATTTATTTTTAAAAACTTAGGTTTAAAGATGATAAAAATTTGCTATGTACACTCATCTGTGATCCTCTACTTGTCATAGTCTTTTTGGATTAATGGTTGTAATGTTTTTCATGTAGAATTAATTCTCTGAAAATGGGCCTAATAATAATTCTTGAAAATGATGCAGCATTTTCCTAGAATTTAATTTTTCTGTCTTGGTAGATAAACAGGATGCTAGCCATCATAAACAGGTTCATAATTTGTGTGCTAGGGACAAAGCTACTGCTGGTTATGATCTTTGTGTGTGTGCAAGAATATAATTTCTAGCACATACACATAATTAGTAAAAATATGTTTATATACTAAGAATGTATTATATGCCAACTAGGAAAGTATTTATTGTATAATATATGATAAAAGTCTTAATCATAAAAGGGTGTATGTTGTAGAACCACTTCTAACTAGAACCAGTGAAACCCTTTTTTCATTTATTCAGTGAATATTAATTAAGTACCTACTCTGTCCAAAGCATCAACTTAGGTGATCTGAAGAAATAAAAGTAATTACATTGTTCACAATATTAGTTTATACCCATCCAGCGTGGCGGTTCTCAACTAGGGATGATTTTGCAGCCCCCACCTGGGAGCATTTGGCAATGACTGGACATTTTTGTTGTCATACTCTGGGGACGGAAGGAGTTGCCATGGGCTTCCAGTGGGTAGAGATCCACTATGCTGCTAAACAACCTACAATGTGCAGGACAGCCCCCACAACCAAAGACTACGTGGCCCAAAATGTCAATAGTGCTGCTTTTGAGAAACCTTGCTCTAGCACCGGGAGTTTTATGAAGTACTTAATGATAATAATAATAGTAATAATAACAACCACCTTTAAGGGGGTGTTAAACCTAATCTGGTACACTCATATGTGAGAAACAGTGTAAAAAGAACACAGAAACTATAAAGGTACAGAGATTAAATGTCAATGGAGTAGAGTGGAGTCAATTGCATAAAAGAATTCTGAATTTTGGAAAAGGGGAAGGGTCCCACTTGGCAAAGAGAAAGAGAGGTGGTGTTCTGGTGTAGCGTTCAGCACTGTCAACTTCTGCTGGGTGTCAGGTTCCTATGCAGCCCATGAAATGAATGATGGTTAAAAGTTGACCCCCATCTCAGGCTTCTCCTTCCCACTTGTGAAAAGAAAAGTGCCCCAAGAAAATAGTAATCCCCCTTTATATTAGGGACCCCATTCTTCTTTCCAAAGCGCTTTCGCAGCTGTAAGCTCACTTTGTTTCCAGAGTAAATCTCTGAGGTGGTATCATCTTCATTTTGAAAATTAGGAAACAGAGGTTCAGGGAAGTCATTCCAAGGTTATTTCACATCCACCTCACCCCCCAGGCTGTATCATTGACCCAAGAACCCACCTTCCTGGGAGGGACCATCCTGGTTTGATTATTAATGCTTGAACACCACCCTCTATTACAGCCTCCTTCTTACAAGAGCTTTTGAAAGGTCTTTTCAGGCTGAATTCAGCCAAAGCTCATAACTTGTAATGGCTGCTTTTTTCAATGCATACCTCTATAAATTCAGTTCACCTTCCCTGAGCATCCTTTAAAGCAGTTATAACTCCGTAGGTATTTTGTTCTCATATAGAATGATGCACAGCTATCTTATCCTCTCCATCTCATGCTGACGCTGAATCCTGTAATGTACACAATGTGCTAAAGCGATAATGCTGTGGGAACTGTTCTTCAGAGGTTTTAAAGTAAACATTTGTGTGTGTTTCCATAGTTGAATTTTGAGAACTCAGGGGGCTGAAGGTGAAGGCCCATCAATCATTCTGAGCTTTCTGACTAATCCTTGACTCTACCTTGTTTGTAATTATATATGGAAAGTAGTTTGCAAAAGGTATTTCTGTGGCTCTTAAGAGATCTCCCCTGTCGTGAAACAACTTTGACTATTTATTCTTTCATTTTCCTCTTCCTTTCCTAGTATCTCGTTTGCTTTTCTAGTTCTGGTCACTGATAGCAACCACTTCAGTGCACTAACAACAAAATTGTAGCTTCAGGACGTAGGCAAAGCACATACTCTGAATTCCTCCTAATGAATTGTGGGTTCACTTGGGAGAAATCATGCAGTCCCATTTCTTTGAGGTACTTAGTGTCAATGTTTTGCTGGAGATAGATGATTGTAGATAGCATCCTGGAGTTACTAAACACTGGCCATGCACTTTTCATCACAATAAATAGTCAACTGAAATGAGGTTTTCCCAGAACTTCAAATTTTCCTACACTTATAATTTTAAATTATTAAAACAATTAAATTAGAAAAACATTTTCTTTCTTCCATGTGTGGAGGCTTCTTTTAAGGGCACCAAACTTAGATCCAAAGACTTGTATTCAAGCCTTGACTGCTTACTTAATAACTGTGGTCTTGAACTAGTTTCTTAACCCTTTTAACCTTTCTTTCTTCAGTGGCAGAATAGAAATAATAATGCCTGAATGGTAGAATTTTCCTACGGGCTAAATGAGATAACGTATTTGAAAGAATTTTGACAGCCATAATGCACTATGCAAATGTTAATGCTCCAATTCAACAGACATTTAGACGCATATTCTATGGACTAGGCGATTTACCCAGAACAGGAAAAGGAAAAATGTATGACTCGAAACCATAAAAATCCAAGAACACAGGCAACAAAATCTTGGGTATTTCTCATTACAGTATTTTTTCTGATATATCTCCTTGGGCAAGGGAAACAAAACAAAAAAATAAACAAATGGGCCCACATCAAACTAAAAGGTGTTTGCACAGCAAAGGAAACCATCAACAAAATGAAAAGACAACCCACTGAATGGGAGAACATATTTGCCAATAGTATACATCCAATAAGGGTTAATATCTACAATTTATAAAGAACTCAGTACAACTCAACACACACACACACACACACACACACACACACACACGCCAAACAAACAATCCTATAAAACAAATTGACAAATGACCTGAATAGATACTTTTCCAAGGAGGACATACAGATGGTCAATATGAAAAGATGCTCAACATCACTAATTATCAGAGAAATGCAAATTAAAGCCACAGTGAGTTCTCATCTCACACCTGTCAGAATGACTACCCATCAGTAAATCAACAAACAGCAAATGCTGGCAAGGATGTGGAGGAAAGGGAACCCTTGTGTACTGGGTGGGAATGCAGACTGGTGCAGCCACTGTGGAAAACAGTATGGAGATACCTCAAAAATTAAAACTGGAGCTGCTTTATGACCCAGCAATTCCAATTCTGGGAATATACCTGAAGAAATCTGAAGTACTAATTCAAGAGAATATATGCACCCCTTTATCAATTATTTATAGCAGCATTATTTATAATAGCTAAAATTTGGAAACAGCCCAAGTGCCTGTCAGTAGATGAGTGGATAAAAAAGCTGTGGTACAGTTACACAATGAAATACTGCTCAACCTTAAAAAAGAAGGAAATCTTATCTTTTGCAACAGCATAGGTGGACCTGGAGAGCATTATGCTAAGTGAAATAAGCCAGTGAGAGAAGGACAAATACCATATGATTCCACTTACATGTGGAATTTAATGAACAAAATAAACTAAAAAACAGAATAGAAACAGACCCACAGATACAGAGAGCACACTGACAGCTGTCAGAGGGGAGGACGGTTGGGGGCAGGGGCTGGGTGAAAAAAGTAAAAGAATTAATAAAAACCTCATAGACACAGAAAACAGTATGGTGATTACCACAAGGAAAGGTGGGGGGGGGGAGGTAGGAGAAGGTAAAAGGGGGATAAATAGTGACAGAAAGAGATGTAACTTTGGGTGGTGAGCACACAATATAATATACAGGTATTATAGAATTGTACACTTGAAACCTGTATAGTGTTATTAGTCAATATCACCCCAATGAGTGCAAGAAAACATTTTTTAAAAAGAAAAATGACATGCATGCTTTTAAAGAACTCATAGGCCAGGGCACATGTAAGCACAGAGGAAGAGCCTGAGACAATGATTTGAGTACAAAGGGTCCATTTAGGAGAGGCGTGGGATGGTGCCGGGTGGGGAGGTGATTCATGGAAGGGAAGATGGCCACTAAAGATAAATTATTAAACCAGCTACCACAGTGGACAGCTGGATCGTAACCTTATTTGAAAATCTAGGGAATCATGTCCAATATAGGGCTGAGAATTACCCCACTGGAGGGGTGAGGTACTGGGAGCTTACTCCTTTAGCCTTTGAAACAGCTAGTGGCTACTACAGCCGGTAAGTATGACATCCTACAAAAGCGGACACCTGGGAGCGAAGTGCCACAGGTGAAGCACTCTCTTGGCCTTTGGTTTCTAGAACTCTGTTTTGGGCTGCTTCCCAACACTCACGCCATGTCCCAATCTCTTTCCTTTTTCTCTGCTGACCCCTCACTGTGAGTCTTCCACAGGATTCTAATCTCAACCCTCTTTCCTCAACCTTCTGTACATTTTCTCTGGGGAGTCTCATGCTTGCTTGTGACCACAAAAGTACTGATGACTCCTAAATCTATATTTTACCCCAAATTTTATTCCCTTTTTCCAAGCTTCAGAACCATATTCCTATATCTCTGCTTCTACCTCTCAAGCAAAAGGTACAGTTTTTGAGGTCTCCAAGGCTTTCAATCTATGTTGCTAGTCCCACGGGAAGTTCTTAGTTCTCCTCTGGCTTTACCTCCTGCAGCATTTGCTACACTGAATCCCTTGCTCCTCCCAGATGAGCTCTCTTCTCCTGGCTGCCAGGTATTTTCCTCCCTCTTTGGCTATTTATGTTTTTTCTCCTTTGATGTTTTCACATCATTTCTCTCACCTGTAAACATCAGGGTGTCCAGGACTTAGTCCTTGAATATCTCCTCTTTTGGAGTTCTCATTCAGGCTCATGGCTTTAAACACCACCATGCAGTGACAGCTACCCATGTGGGTCTCAAGCCTGTACCTCCTCTGAACTCTGGACCTGCAAGTGCATTTATATGTTTATGCTTGTCACACACCCACCCTGCCTTCTATTTATTTCCACTTTAGTACCTAAAAGGCATGTGAAACGCGGTATATACTAAACTGACTGAATATTGTCCCTGTACCTGCTCCTCTCTCAGCTCTCCCAATCTTAGTAAAGAATAACTTCATTCTTCTAGTAGTTCCAACCAAAAGCCTTGGGTCATCCTTGACTCTTCTTTTTCTCCTGCACCATATCTGATCTGTCAGAAAATTCTGTTGACTCTGTTGTCAAGAATACACATAATCCAACCAGGATTCACCACCTCCACCATCACTACCTGGCCCCAGTCCAACTCATGGGTGGATTTTCCTTCCAGCTCTTTCGAGTTCCTTGAAGCCTTCCATGGGCCCTTGCAGGCTATTCTTCACACAATAGCAAGAGGTTCTCTTTTGCTACTTAAATCCGATTGCTCCCTTAAATGTCACATCTCCAAGTTTTCTATACATCATCCATCTCACTCAATATAAAAGCCACCATCCTTACAACCTTCAGGGCCCTTTGTCCGCACTGCTGTTGGCACAGCGCCAGGAGAACACCGATAACACAGAGCTCAGTGCGAATTTGTAGACCTCCAGCTCGACATTATCTGGTGCCCAGTTACCTCTCTAACTGTGCTGTTAATACTTTCCTCTTTGTTCTCTAGGTTCTAGCTACTCTGTTCCATCTGCTTGCCATGCTCTTGCCCCAGCTCTCAGTTCTTTGAAGCACCTGTGTGTAGGGTTGTAACACAGGCATGTTTGGGAGAGAGGCCAAACATAAGATAAGGAAGAGAAGCTATACCAGTAAGAGCTCTCATTATTATTGTTACAATTTGGTTAGTGACACAGCTGAGAACATGGAAGAATTCTTAATAAACTTCATGATACACTTGTCTGGTACTTGAATTTCATTTTGCTGTGAATCGAAACTTTCACAGCAAAAATCTAAAGTTTTTTAATAAATAGTTTAAAGCCCCTAACAACCTCTTTCAGTTTGTGAATCATGAGAAAGGCTCACCTAGTGGATTTCCACTGTTTTTCTGTGAGAACCAGTCTTGTTTTGATGTCACTGTGCCACATTCCCAGCAGAAACAAGCAGTGCCAAACAGAATAGATTTCTGGTTGCGCCTAAATACTACCTGTTCTCTTTGGGCTCAGTAATTTTTGTTTACAGATCATTTGAGATTAGGTTTCTATTCTCTGCCAAGTATTGCTTTGCTCAAGGTGGCACAGTGGTGAAAACAGAAATAAGAAGTTTTTCTGTCCACACCTGCATTCGTTCTTCTCACTCTCTGTACAAGTCAGATGCATGGCTCACTGGTTGATAAATCAGAAGCCCAAGACGGTAGGCTGATCCCTGTGCTCCTTGTAGAGTGTTATTTTGTTCCATGACTGGAGACCAACAGCATCTACATTTTGTTCAGAATTGTGCCTGGCAATCGGAAACCCACCTTGGTAGTCTTATAGATTATGATTTAATACAGGAATTTTTAGCTACAGAGCAAAAGTTTGATTTTTTTTTTTTTTTTTTTAGTGTATGTGATCATAAGTACTTCGCTCTCAGCCTGTTTTGGTCCAAAATCAGTTTGATCACTCCAACAAGAATGGTGGTCATTCACATGCTGACCAATTTAAGACATCATCTATTCTAATTCTAAATCCAGCTCTATATGGCCCACGGTGGTCAATTTAATTATAGCAGATACATCTTTACAGGTGGTTGGAAAAAAATTGCTTTTTCCCTCATATAATAGAAATCTTGGCTGAGTCCTAAGTTTCAAAGCATTTGTCTCCCCAAATTCCCAACATACCATACTATTTATGTCTTTTTTGTGGACATTGTTCCTTGACCTCAATCAGTTGTCCTTGAAATTGAGCTACAGTGATGTAGCAATTACTTAGTAATTCATGCATCCTGGAGTGCGAACTCTAAACTCTGGGCTGCCCACTGAGACTACTACGTGATTCAGAGCCATGACGTCAAAATCTGTGACTCTCTTCTGAAATTGCAACTTTGTTATGACAAACAGCATTTGCAATCTTCATAACTTCAATTCCATTGAGCTCAGCAATTGGGAAGTAATTGCAGTCTTCATTTTCATCTGCTCAATCCATGTTTATGTTGTGTCTTAAATCCTGCACACATTTAAGCAAAATGAGCTAAATTCTAATTGAGGAGGCAGTGCAACATAATATTTTAGAACTGTGGTCTTCTAAATATGTTTTCTTGTGTAATTCTCAAAGGATTTTGAAAAATTATATACCCCTCTCACAGCTTTAAGTTAATATCTAAACATTTTAATGATGACTTTAAATAGTGACAAAGAATACAATTTAAAGGATATTATAATAATTGACATTTTAAAATGAAAGTTTATATTACTCTTTTAAACGTGTCCAATGGAATTTAAAAACCATAGTGACTTGGTATTGATGGACCATTCAAAATTATAAGCTTTTCTTTTAACATTCAGCAAATTTTACATAGTTCACTTTCTCTCTGAACTCTTATTTCATTCCCCTTCTCCCACAGAATTTAATTTTGGTGTAATCTCTTTCTAATTCTTAAATTATTTTATCACCCTATCACACATCTCTAGAACAAAACCATGTATTAAAATAGAAATTATTGCTTAAATTTTTTTCCTCACTCATGAGACATTGTCTAACTTTTTTTTATTAACTTATCGTAGAAATTGTGTTTTAAATGTATTATGTGTTTGTAAATAATTATTAACTTAAATCTGACATTTGTTGGAAATTCATTTTGCCATATTAGATCAGATTTTTTAAAAATTGGTTTTATAGAATGTAACAGGGTTTGTCATTAATTCTATTCCTATATTTTTTATCTTCTAGATCATAGCACTTTGAAAATTCACATAATTTTGTTCATAGGAATAGAAGGAATTTTATTACAATAGCATTTAATGAGAACAAGTTTATTTCCAGTTTATTTTCAAAAGTCATATAGTAACAATATGTCATTAAAATTATTTTTAATGATTAGATGGCAACTTGATTAGATTCTCCTTCCATTTTTGAAAGCACAGAGTTGGAAAGTACTTTACTGGGATGTGAATTTATTATTTAGTTGTTAGAGTCTTCATGTTCTCAATTGTATAAGCCTTTTTGAGGATTTATCAAATGCCCATCCTATTTACTTTGAGGCACCATGGTTAATCTTATATACTCAGAAAGAACTAGGAAAACAAATATTAATTTCAATTAATCTTTGCTAATAAAAATAATTTTGATAGGAAGTTTTTCATATTATCACATGCTTTAAATATATGTATCAAAACTTTG
The DNA here is from genome assembly GCA_004027475.1 of Anoura caudifer. Taxonomy (NCBI): domain Eukaryota; kingdom Metazoa; phylum Chordata; class Mammalia; order Chiroptera; family Phyllostomidae; genus Anoura; species Anoura caudifer. The sequence continues at coordinate 12,700 of PVKU01007666.1, read as the reverse complement.
AGCTGTTAATTTAATTCATTCAGTTTCTATAGAATACACCTAATTGGTAAAATCCAGTTTTTCATGTCAAACTAATTGGCCAAATTAAAGTCACTTTCTGCCAGAAATAGGCTGACTTTATTTTTTAGTTTGTTACTGTGTTCATATGTGTTCCCATGATAAGAATATCACTTTTATTTGTTTAATTTTTACTTTTTAAGTTATACTATAAAATTCAGTTTTTCCTGTTTACAGTTTTATGTGTTAACATGGATTTGTGTGACAACCAACACAATCAGGATATAGAATAGCTCTAATAACCCAAAATGTTCTCTTGTTGTTCTTTGTAGTCAAATCCACATTCCTACCCAAACACCTGCAAGCCAACGACCTTTTCCACAACATCATATAAATAGAATCATATGATGTATTATCTTTTGAGACTGTCTTCTTTTATTCAGCACAATACTTTTAAGATTCATCCATGTTGTTACGTGTATGAGGTCTGTCCAGGAAAAAGTTCCATCATTATTAATATAATGAGAATGGTTTGCATGATATCAATGTAACCTGGCAGCCAAGGAGAGAGGACTGGAATGCACATGTGTGAACAATGATGCCTTCACTGTACTAGTCAGTGGGGGTGGTAGATACTATTGAGTGAGCATGTGTACTGGGTGATGGTCTTACATGTCTAAATCATGTTCGGATGACTTAGAAGGCCACAGCTGTGGGCACCTGGTGATTGGCAGCTTCACTATGGCAACGTACTTTTCATGCATCATGTCTCGTGCAGAGTTTTTTGGTGAAACATCAAATCATCCAGGTCACTCAACTCCCTACAGCCCAGATTTGGCACCTTGTGACTTCTGGCTTTTCCCCAAACTAACATCACCTTTGAAAGGGAAGAGATTTCAGACCATCGATGAAATGTAGGAAAATATAATGGGGCAGTTGATGGCGACTGGGAGAACTGTCAGGTTCCAAGGTACCTACTTTGAAGGGGACTGAGGTGTCACTGTCCTATTACAATGTTTGTTGTACCTTGTATCTTTTTCAATAAATGCCTCCATTTTTCATAAATAAATAAATAAATTAATTAAATAAATAAAGCTGGATACTTTCTGGATAGACCTCTTGTCAATGGTTTTTATCTTTTTACAGTTTAGTAGTAGTATTCCATTGTTTATTAATTCACTTGTTGAAAGATATTTTTGTTTCCAGTTTGGAGCAATTATAAAAATTATTTTTTAAAAGATTTTATTTATTTATTTTTAGAGAGATAGGAAGGTAAGGAGAAAGAGAGGGAGAGAAACATTGATCACTTGCCTCTTATATGTGCCCCAACTGGGGACTGAACCTATAACCCAGGCATGTGCCCTGACCAGAAATCAAATCAGTGACCTTTCACTTTGTGGGGTGATGCCCAACCAACTGAGCCACACCGGTCAGGACAAATTATGAAAATTATTACTAAACATGCACTTAAAGTTTTTCAAGCAAATTTCTCTAGGCTAAATACCTAGAATGATAAGCATATATATATTATTTTATTCAAAAAATCTGCCAAATCGTTGTAGGGTGACTGGATTATTTTGCTTTCCCATCAGCAAGGTATATGAATTCCACTTGCTCCCTAATCTGATCAGCACTTGATATTGTCAACCTGACTTTTTGCCGTTGTTTGTATTAGTCATTCTAATAGGTGTGTAGAAGTATCTCATTGCAGTTTTAACTTGCATTTCTCCAGTGAGTAATGATGAGCATCTTTTAACATGCTTTTTTGCAGCTGGTATTTCTTCTTTAGTGAAGTGTCTGTTCATTTCCTCATTTTTTCCTCTGGTTATTTGATTTCTTACTGTTGAGTTTTGAGAGTCTAACAGAATTCAGATCTAGCTGCCCACCCCTTCAAAAACCAATACTTGAGCGGCAGGTGCTCATGTAAAGAAAAGTGGTTTTATTCAGGTGCTGGCCACCTGGCAGATGGAGGACTGTGGTCTCAAAACCCATGTCAGCATCTCAGGCATTATGGCTAGTTTATACAGGGGAACCGTGGGGAGAGGGGAGCTACAGAATTTCTAGCGATGCGCAGTTTCTCAGCTCTGCTCTCACCTGGTTTCAATGTTACCTCCTGCATGCTCCATCACGTAGTTTCATCACTCCGTCCTCTGTTTCACTGCTGACATCTGGGAGCAGGAGGTGGGCAGAGTGTTTTCAGGTTCTGATATGAATTGCTGACACTCAGTTTCTTGGGTCATGGTCATTCCTTGGTTAGTTGGCAGTTGCAACTGCTGATGTCTATAATATATTGAAACTTTTAATACATGAATCTTCTATGAGTTTGTTAGTGTAGCTTATTCTATAAATACCACCTGATTAGTATATTATACTTACTTCAATCTCTGTTACAAGAATTCTTTATATATTCTGCATGGAAGTCCTTTGCTGTGTAATTTAGAAATGTTTTTCTCCCTGTCTGTACCTTGTCTTTTTATTATATTCACATTGCCTTTCACAGAGCAAATGTTTTTTATTTTGATGAAGTCCAAATGATCAGTTTTGTCTTGTATGGAACATGCTTTTGTGTCATAAAAACTCTTTGCCTTACAGACATACAGAAAGACTTTTTTCTTAAATTTTTCCAAGACGTTTAGTTTTTATTTTATCATGATCTGTGGTAAGTTAATTTTTCCATAAGGTTTGAGATATGGGTCAAGTGGTATTTTTTCCTTTTGCCCATGGATTTTCAACTTTTCAAGGCCACTTGTTGAAAAGACTCTCCTTCCCCCATTAAACTGCTTTTGCATCTCTGTAAAATTAATCGAGCATATTCATGTGGGCTCTTTATTCAGTCCCATTGATTTTGGGGTCTATCCCTGAGCCCCAACCACTGTGTCTTAATTATTGTAGCTTTATATCAAGTGCTAACAAATGGTGGTTGAGTTTTTCAACTGTGTTCTTGTTCAAAATTTATTTTTCAGTTTAGGACTTAGCCTCTTTACATAAATTTTCGAATCAGCTTATGCAAAAATCCTGCAGAGATTTTGATTAGAATTGTGTTACAGTGATAGATCGATTTAGGGAGATGTCGATTTGATATCTTAACACTTACTGAATCTTTGAAACCATGAACTCAATTTCTCTCTTCACTTCTTAGGTCTACCTTAGTTCTCTTATTAGTATTTTATAATTTTCCTTATATAGCACATATTTTGTTGGATACTTTTAGAGCCATTGTAAAGGGAACTGTCTTTAGAATATTGGTTTCTGATTGTTCATTGCTTGTTATAGAAAACAGAATGCTAAGGTGGTCCCCAAGTTCCACACGTCAGGGTACTCACCCTGTTCGATCCTCCTTGTCTTTGAGTGCGGGTATGAATGTGCACATGATGGAGTAGTCCCTCCTGTGGTCAGGCAGTGTTACGTGCCACGGTTGACTTGAAGAAAGACAGAGTGACCTCAGTAGGGCTGACCTACTTATTGAGCCCTTAAGTTACATCTTTCCTCTGGGTTCCTGAGAATTTTTATTATGAAAGATGTTGAATTTTATCAGGTGCTTTTTCTGCATCTGTTGTTTTGGTCACGTGGTTTTCCTGCAGCTTACATTTATTGTTGAACTAGCCTTTCATTCCCAGGATAAACACTACTAGGTTGGTTATTTTGTGTCTAGGTGTGATTTTTTTTTTTTTTAGTTTATCCTGTTTGTATTTTGCTGAAGGGAAGATCAATTTATTTTAAGTTTAGCTTCTCTCTAGTGAATATGGTTAAAGCAGTTAGAGAATTTAAAAGGAAAAAGTAATAGTGTTTTAATTATAGTGTTTAATGATAATATTATTACGATAATAATAATTATACATAACACTTGCTGAGCATTTATTACATACAAAGTGCCATGCTGAGAGTTTTAGAGACATTGTCTTGTTTACTCCTCATTGTAGCACTGTGAGGATTATGGTTATTTTTCCGATTACGGACCCCGTGTTGTGTCCCTCCAGAATCCACATGTTGAAGCCCTAACTCCCAGTAGAATACTGTCAGGAGCTGGAGACTTTGGGAGGTAATGCGGTTAAATGAGGTCCTGAGTGTGGATCTTCATGATGGGATTGGGGGCTTTATAAGAAAAGAAAGTAGAAAGAGTCTCTCTGTGTGGCACGCACCAAGGAAGGCCCTGTGAGGACAGAACCAGAGAGAAGGCCGTCACCAAGACCCTGACTGTGCTGCCTGGCACTCTGACCTCAGACTTCCAGGCTCCAGAGCTGTGAAAAATAAATGTGTGTGTTTAAGCCACTCAGCGCATAGTGTTGTTGCGGCAGCACAGACAGACTGAGATACTTCCCATTTTGTAGATGTGAGAACTGATGATTAGAGAGGTTAAGTGACTTGCTCCAGATGATAGAGGTAGGATTGGGCAGGGCTGGGATTTAAACCTGTGTTTGAATCTGGGCCTATTCGAGTTCACAGACTTAGGACGTCACTGTTAGAAAACAGCGCACACATTTTAAAAAAAGAAAAGAGGATTTCTGTGTATGTTCAACTTAATAGCATTCAAAATTAGCACAAAATGCTGGTTCTGTGTACAAGACTATTTATTTGAAAATGATTCCTTACAAGCACTTAATTAACATAGATTAAAGATTAGAGCTGTAGCATTAGGCCCATAAAAGAAGGGAAGGGTTTATTTATACAAGAAGTACACATACAGGGACATTTCTATATATATGTAAATAGGACATGATTATATATATAAATCAAATACCATTCATTAACCATATAATTTGTGGTTAGATAAGCAATGGTTACCTATACACGCCCCAGTCGGCTTCTCTCTCTTTTCTTCTTCATGAGATTGTTCCTATTTTCCTTTTCATGGTTGGCAGTTTGACTAAATCTCAACAGAGGACCAAAAAGTGGCTGTTCAGTTTGGAACTGCTGATATTGACCTGGTAAGAAGGAATTTGGAGTTTTGCCCTCAGTAAATGTATGGCTTAATTTAGGCACAGACTTTGCATTGAAAATAAGCTTACCTGCTGATAGTCTTCTAATTGAAGAAAGCATGTGATGTTCAGATCTGCCCAGTAAAGAAGAGTAGCGGTGAAAATAAAGGAGCTTGAAATATTTTTATTTCATGAAGTCTCTTATTCTGCAAGTCAAATACAGATGCAGACATGAATGTACTAACCTTTTATTTATTTCTGTTGTTTGTGGCACATTTTTGCTATTTTTATGAGACAAAGCAGTGCATGTCGACTTCATTGGAGACTTGACACAAAGTAAAATGCAAGGTCACATACTTCCTAAAGCAACATCTATGCTTTAGAACCAACCCTATTTTGCCAAAGTCAGTCAAATGGAAATGACAGAACATTTTTGGTGAAATGTGAGGTTAATCACTCAGAAATTTCAGGGAATACTTGACAATTTACTTCTGTCTGCTAAACAGTCTGGATTGGGTGTGAAAGAGTTAATGTTTTTTGACCTTGCCTAGTACACCCAACCCGTGGCCCCACAGGATCTGGCTTTTTACTCCATAGGATTTTATGAAATATTATTCTTTGGGGTTGTTAAGCTGTTTCCAATTTTCTCATTTTGGATTTCAGAAAGACTCCCTGCTAAGTATAACTTTTGAATAGAGGATTTTTCCAGATTTTTATAGGAGAAAATCTGAAGGCTGGAAAACTTGCTTACCTGTGAAACCCAACAACCAGAGGATTAACATTTGGACATTATAACAAAGCAAATAGTATCTTTTTCTGATAGAAAACAAAACTGTTTCATATCATTTAATAGCTTTGCTTAGAAGAACAAATTACTAGAAAGAACTAAGTAAAAGAGAATTGTTTTCTATGTTCTTTTTGTTCTTTGAGAACTCAGCTTGAAGAAGTAGGTTCATCCCTTCATTCCACAGCCATGGAGCCACAACTTTGTGTCATTCATGTGGACAGCACATGTGTGCCTACTATGTGCTGGGATTGTTTCAGGCACTGGGGATTCAGGTGCCAACAAGACAAAGTCTCCATTCCCAAGGACGCACACATTGGAGGATGTGGTGACGTAGTGGGGAGAGGCAAAGGTAGAAGGAATGATGACAACCAAGTGTTGGGTTGCAAAGGGGTGGAAGGTGGTGGTTGTACTACCTTACTAAGGTAAAGACCACAGGAAAACAAATAGTTTGGGAGAAAGAACTGTTTGGACATGTGAATTTCCTGGTTATATCAATTGGATAGAGATACCTGAAACTCAGGAGACAGGTTTGAGCTGCAAGGACAAGAGTTTGAGAGTCATTGGTATATGTATTGGTCGGAAATAGAAGAAGGAATGGCTGAGATTCCAGAGGGTGGGTGTGAAGTGCAAAGGAAGGAGACAGGAAGAAAGATACCAAATCTTCAGGACATTTAAAGGGCAGACTGTGAAAGTAGTTTTGACAGATATCTGTCCTCCTTTGAGGCCCAGAGGAGTTGTGGGAAATGGCTCAGCCGACATGCCTCTTAACTGTAATACAGACTAAGGAATGCTACATTTTGTACTTTAGTGCCTTCAATCTTTCATGGTTTTTTCCCATTTAATTATGGAACAGGCCATCACCCCACTAGATGGAAGAGAATCAAAGGGAGTCACAAGGGACTTTGGAAAATTTTTTGACAAAAAATGTAATTTATTATATTCCATAAGAAATAGATAATACATATAAATAAATACTTTTTGGTTTAAAGATTAGATTTCATTGGTTTATAGCTCAAGGTAGGTCATAATGGCAAACTGTCATATGGTTCTTATAGTGATAGTGACATCAGTAAGAAAAATCATAGCTAACACAGTGCACGCACCCTGGGTGTCAGCTGCTGTGCTAAGGGCTGTGTAGCTCGGTCTCATTAATCTTCAACACAACTTAATGGGTACATGCCATTATTATTATTTTACAGACAGGGAGACCAAAGCTCTTCATTTCAGGATATCTTCTGACAAAATAACTTTGATACTCAGTATATTTTTGAGAGAAAGAATGAAGGTGCTTTTAGCAATGAGGAAAATACCACAAAGGTTAAATTAATCCAACCTTTTACAATGCAACTGGGAGTCTCATTAGGATTAGTTTTAACTGCAACAAAAATAAGCAAGCTAATAGTAATGTTTATTACAGAAAAGAGAATGACCTTTCAGAAATTAAGTCTAATCAGAGTGATTCAGTCACTAATGTGTGTCCATTTTGGCCTTTGGTACCCAGTCGGGTCGAATGCCCCACAGCACTTCTGCTTGGCAGCCTGGACGCTGGTCTATTTTTGTTCCTATTTGGGATACTCTGCTCATTGCTGCCCAGTTTCCCCTCCCTTATCCGGTCTCTCTCTGTTCCTCCTTCTCATTTCCTTGCTAATTTACCACTTTCATGGTGGAATATGGGGCTCTCTGTGACTTTGTTTATCTCGTATCTTGTGCCTAACCTTCCCAGTTCACTCTGCTCCTGGCCTGGTCCTTGAAGCTACATCAACTGAAATGCCTACAACCAGCAATCCCTGAATGCACCTGATCTAATCTGATCTCAGAAGCTAAGCAGGGTCAGTCCTGGTTAGTACTTGGATAGGAGACTAGCAATGATAAAATATGATAGTTTCTCTTTTTTTCTGTTTATTTATTTATTTAACTATTTTTTTAAGACAACAGAAATTTATTCTTTCACAGTTCTGGAGGCCAAAAGTCTGAAGTCAGCAGGGCTGTGCTCCCCCCAAAGATGTTAGGGGGACAATCTGTTCTTTGCCTCTTCTGGTTTCTTTCTTTTCTTTTTTTTATTGTTGTTCAACAGTTGCCTCCATTTTCCTCCATCCCTCCCCACCTCCCACACTGGATCCTTCCCGCTTTGGCTTTGTCCATGTGTCCTTTATACATGTTACTTGATGACCCTTCCCCTATTTTCCCTCATTATCCCTCTCCCCTCCCCTCTTTAAATGTATTGCAGATGCTTTTTTTTTTATTCTGTACCATGTCTCATATAATTCTAATAGATTAAACATAAATGATTAAAATACTCTAGAAATTTGTTAATGGGGTCCTGGTCCCCTTTTATAATCTCTTTTGTACAGGGCAAATGCCGTGAGATTTAAAAAAAAAAAAAAAAACAAGCAAATAAAAGCAGTTGGTCATTTAACCTAGCAAGATGAGGTTTGATTGTGTTTTGGGAGAGAAGTCAGTTGTTGAAAGTCCAGCTCTCACAGTGTTGCCTGACTGAGAGGCAGCGATGAAGGTCTAGGGCAGGGGAGGAAAGCACTGAGTGAAGGATTTCTCGGCTGGAAGCACAGAAGCTGGTGAGAGAGGAAAGGAAAGCTGGGAACGCTGGAGGGGGCCTTTGCAGCTAAGAGGAGAGGCCTGCATTTGATAAGGAGAACAATAGTGAGGCCAGTGGCCAGGGCTGGTGACCTGGTCAGAGCTGTGGGTGAGCAAAAACGTTTTTCGCCAACTGGGAAAATTGGATATGTACTATTTTTCCATGCCTGAGTTGTCTGTGAGAGCCTGGTTGTTGCTGTGAGAGACCCTCAAGGACATTACAATGGAAAATAAATGAGAAGAATCCACGGTTCTGACATTTCTCAGTTTCTGCACAAAACGTTACTTTTCTTTAAGCAAACTAAACAACTCTTGTTCAATGGGCAGGCATCTTTTGAGTCTTGCCAATTTACTTTTAAAAACATGCTTAAGTTCTGATTTTCAGTATTATATCTAGAGGAATTTTGTTGACAATGTCAGTTAAACTGCTAGGTATTTCTCTACTTTCCATTACAGTGAGTAAATTCTCTCTCTGTGTTTTCCAACACATTATTCTTACATTAACATTTCATTTTTAACAAGTGGGAAATGGCTTCACTTTCATGTACTTTTTAGTAATATTTGTAAAGCATCAATATTTTTGTGTGATAATTGAAGCTTTCTTTTTCGAAGCTGATGCACAGAAATAAAATGCCTGCTATCTGTATTGAAAAACTGAAGCTTTTCTAATGACTGTATTTAGCTATAAATTATAACTGCATTACAAGTGAACATACATGAATAGAAAAGTACTTATGAATATATTTATAAAATATATCCAAAACTATTATGAAATATATATATGAATGAAAAGTATAGGAAACAACAGCGGACTTAAATACTCAGGCAACAGCTTTAATTGCATTTCTGACAGAGAACAGAAGTGTTTAAATGCTTTTTGGCTCATAACAAGATTTGGAGGCCTTTGAATTGCAGAAGTTGTAAGCATAAACTTTTATAGTTGTAGCTCAGTCTCTTGTCCTTGCTTCTTCCAAAATCATGCAGTGAAACCAATGGTTAGGTGTGTAAAAGCTCAAGGATAAAGCGAAAGTTGGAAGATCATAGTTGTTTGCATTAAGCACTGAATGCTCTGAACGAGTCGTTGTACAAACCGAACAGATGTTGGGAGCAAGTTGGCACGATGTCATGAACCTCATTCTCATCATGTGTCATTGGGTCCTTTTTAGTGCCTCCGAGGGTAGATGTGCTTTTCAAATAACCAGTTTACTACTAGGGAGCAGCATAAACATTAGGGAAAATCGAGTACTACATTTCGTTCAATTGAGTATGTAATGACAATTTCAATAGCTTCCTTAAAATTCAAATGTTGAAAAAGTCTTCCACTGCTTTCCTTCCTCTTTCGGGAGAATACCTCATGCCAAACGCTGCAGAGTTTTAGTCTTCTCTCAGAGGTTCCCTAGAGGAAGCTTAAGCAATATTCCTTGGCAAACCCATTCCAATCTGTCATATGCCTAGGATTAGGAAATTTGTCTCTGCTTCATATTGCTGCATAAGCATTTCTTGGCATTAATCCTTAGAAGAGGAAAAAAAAGCCCTTTGGGCACCTTCCTCCATGAGCTCCATCTCTACGTGTCTGAAGAATATTATGAAAAGTACGTGCGTGGCACTGGTATCACCAGGAGGCCCTGACACAAAGACAATAGACTTTGGTGTGTTCTTCCTGCTGGTGGGCTGTTTGTGGTTTCACGATCATCCTCTTGGCTGCTGAAATTAAGGATGTTTCCTGGGAGAGGTGGTGACGTGTTTGCAGTTTGTGGTAGTAGACTTTGATGGCACTATTTGCTTCTTTCTTTAGAGTACTTTGCTTTCTTCCTTAGTGTTTTGAGTATTATCAATAGTTATTGTCACCGAAATAAATTGTATCATTTAATGTTATTACTGCCTTAGTTCCCTTCACTGTTCTTACTTAGCCAAGTTAATTTAGAATTCCAGTTTTTTGAGAATCCTCCTCTTCTTCTTGCATTATCTCAGTTACTAATGAGGAACATAATGATCTTGAGGTAGGATTATCAAACATCATTTAAAAATATTAGTTCCAATAGCAACATTTACCAGCCAGGGCTATACCAGCCCTGGGCAACATTTAAACCATGTATATACGATCCCTCTTCTGAGTTCTCTTACTGCCATCCAGTTTTTGCTGTATTGACAATAGATTTCTTGATTCAAAATCGTTTTCTTTTAGCTAAAAAGTGTCCCAACTTGTTTTAGACCAGGTGCCAGCAAACTGTAGCTCATGAGCCAAATATAGCCTGTAGCCATTTTTATAAATAAAGTTTTATTGAAACACAGCTATGCTTGTTCATTTATGTATTGTCTGTGGCTTCTCTTGCTCTACAATAGCATAGCTGAATAGTTGCAGCACAGATTATATACATTGCAAAGTCTAAAAAAATTACTATTTGGCCTTGTACAGAAAAAGTTTGTGAACCTCCGCTGTACATCAATTTATACTTGCTTAAAAGCTCTGTATTGGACATGAAGAAATCTGGCTCTGGTTGTGATACTGCATTTTAATCAGTTTGTGACTTTGGCCAATCGTGGTGACTGTCTGGCCTTGGTTTCCTGAGGATGGGGAGGCAGGACTGCATGAGTACCTGTCTCTTCCAGCTTTAAAATTCAGGAAATCTGATTAACATTATTTTACCTAAAATAATTTAAAGTTGATTTTTTTCCTTACAGATTGAATTTTGGGTTTGCAATAATAATAACAACCCCTTTTAAGTATCTTAGTATCATACCCAAATTTCCACTAAATATTCAATGATATAACATAATAATATAGTTGGCCTATACGAGCTCTGTAAGTCCCAAGTATGGAGGCAGGTACTTCACCTTATCTCTCTAATCTTCAAAATACCTCTGCATAGCAGGTGTGAGGGTTCACACAGCCGGAAGCGCTAGGACTTGAACCTGATTTTAATGGTCAAGTTCTGTGCTATTTCCACCAAAGCAACACTGTTTCTGTTCATTTGCCTCCTCTATTTTAATTCAGTCATTTGAATTATGGTAGCATCTCACTTATTCAGAGGTCACCACCTAAATTATTCAGAATACAGCCAGTGACTTAAAAAAAAAAACCCAAAATGATTAATAACCAAATAGATGTTCACTGTGCCATTAAGGATATTTCCCAAGGTCCTGTTTCATAGCTTGCTCACTTGTGCTTTAGAAACAAATCTAAAAACTTGTTTTGGGGGGAGTTTCCCAGATCTCTATAACTAATGGCAAACAAGTTGGAAAAGGAGATGGTTAGAACTACTGGTGCAGGTTTCTCTACACCAGTAGGTGGTGAGTGCAGCGCCTGCGTGTAACCGGGAGGAGTGATACATTCTGAGGGCGAGCAGGCAGCAGCCTTGGGCAACTTAGCATAGGGACAGACTCATGCCAGGAATCTCCCAGTAGCGCTGGGGCATTTTTGCCGCTCATCATAAACACAGCAAGGGAACGTTAAAAATTAGCACATTCAGTGTAAGAAGGTGGAGAACAAGTGTCCGATTTCACAAAAGTAATAAAATTATGAAATATATTAAAAATGTTAAACAGACACACTTTAGTTATTTGATTTTTTTGCTATTTGCAAGTTCCTTCCTTAAAAGTGCTGAACAGATGAAGTACCGCCAAATCCAGGTTGTTTGGGAAATCTTCCTCCAGATTTCACCGAGCTCGTCTCCCTTCTCTTTGTTATTCATTCATTGTTCGCTCTCCGAAAATGGAGAGATAAATAACTAATTAAAAAAAAGTCTGACTTCTCGGTTTCCCCCAGTACCAGATTTTCTCCACACATAATTAAGTTTTAAGATTTTCCATTATCCTTTTTTATTCCCTATGGCTTTAAAAAAAGTTTTGTTGTTTTCCTTTTTTATTCTTTTTATTATTTCAAAGTAGCAATGTATTTTCTTCCACAGTTTTTAAAAACCATTGTGTATTGTCAGTTGTAAGGCTAATAAAATATTGCACAAGGTGAACTTATTTGGCCTAATATCAGGCTTTTGCAGGATTTGGTGACCCTTCCATTTGCATTTCTCCCTCGTACCCTGTTCTTGGTTTCTTCTTTCTGATGAACAGGTGTTTCCTTCCATGTCTATTTTCTAACTCTTCACTTCTAATTGTCTACTTTGCTGAATATTTTAAAAGCTCACACATTTTTTGAGGTAGTTGCCGCGGCCAGCGTGACAAGGGGCTCGTGACGCGCAGTGACGGACTGAAAAGAGGAAGCGACCAGTTGCTCTGCTGGCAAAAGGCAATTTTATTAACGAGTACAGTCATATATATAGACAACTAGAAAAGTCTAAGAATAGCACAAGATTAAAAGCTCCTGCAGGCATAACCGCAGAGGATACTTTGTAACAGTAACCATCCTGATAGATACATTGTTTAGGAAACATGACGCACATACATTCCACTC